>JBBPTG010000333.1:0-23116 GCA_038093975.1 Chalciporus piperatus | reverse complement strand
GGAAACCTGTGGATATCTTCATCCAGGAGTTTGAGTTGTTGAAGGCGGAATCGGAGATTGCAGACGCTCATGCCAAAGAGCTTCTGAAAAAGGCAATAGACTACAAAGTCTATTATCAGGCGCAAATCAACACTACTGTTGATGAGCAAAGCTACAACGACACGATCGACACCTACCGAAAGATAGGTCGTACCTTCGAACATATCATTGTAGAACGTGGTGCACCAGTTCGTCAGGCACCCGCTCCTGCCCCTAGGCCTTCTTCTTCATATCCGTACCTTCCACCACGATACCCGATTGCATCTCGCCCTCTTCCGTGTCCCCCCGCTTCGTATGCGGCCCCCCGTTTCACTCCCACAGGCACACAGCCTGGTCGTGGAGCCCCGATGGATCTGTCGGCACAGCAAATGCCAAGATCCCCCGTTCGGGGAAACTGTTTCAATTGCGACCAGCCAGGTCATTTTGCAAACGCGTGCCCAAAGCCCCACAGGCCGCGTCAGAGACAAGTTGTTATGTGGGATCCATATTCGCAACAATACGTTGAGACTTCCCTGCCGTTTGACAACCGGCAGATGCCCTTCGCAGGTACCATCCCTGCACCCTACCCTCCCCAATCTTCCCCCTACCCCGCTGGCCCGTCCACCAGCACAAGTTACATGTCGCATCAAGCGGCATATACAAACCAAGAAGCGGAAGCGTACTGGCGCGACCGCATTGAGTCAGAAGCCAAGGCACAGGCAGCCGAGGCTTTAAAAGGAAGCAGCCGATGAGAGAAATGGGTTCTCAAAGGCACGGACTTAGTTTACCAAAGGGTTGTATTAGTACCGGGCCTCATGTTTCGTTTGATAATACATTTTCTTCTCCTTCTGAAAGGGCGTCCCTTAGTGGCGTGGCGACAGAAGTAAAACAATTCGTGCTTAATTCCCTTAAGGTAAATTATTCGAAAAAAGAAATCCCATCAAAAATACATGTAAGGAATCAGAATCGGAAAAACGAGCTGGATCTCGCTATTACTATTATGTACGACAAAGGGGAGCAATGGAAGAAAATGGAGTTTGCCGCTCTATTGAATTCCGGCGCAACTGAAACGTTTATAGATAAATCGCTCTGTGAGCGACATGGTTTGACACTGGAAGAACTTCCTTTCCTATTCCAGTGTACAACGCCGACGGCTCAGAGGGAGCTATAGGCGGTGTCACTCACAAGGTTTCGCTTGTTTTGGGACACAATGGACATTTTGAACATATGGACGCTTTTGTTTCTGTACTTGGCACACACCACATGATCATCGGCTATGATTGGCTTGAAAGGCACAACCCTGAAATCGACTGGGTAGCCAAACAAGTGAAATTCACACGCTGCACTGATCAGTGCAAAGTAGTTAATTATCATTTGAAACGTTCTTTTTCTATTCGACGAGTGTTTGAGGCGGGGCTCACCGAGAAAGTCCCAGTAGAACTCCACGAGTACTTAGACGTCTTCTCAGAGCAAGAGAGTGAGCGTATGCCTACCCGAAAGGCGTGGGACCACGCAATAGATCTCAAACCTGATTTTGTTCCCAAAAAGGGTCGGGTGATTCCGATGTCCGAACAGGAACTAGATGACGTTAAAAAGTTCATCGATAAGGAGTTATCGAAAGGATATCTTCGTCCGTCGAAATCCCCTCAGACATCTCCTGTTTTCTTTATTCCAAAAAAGGACGGTAAAAAGAGATTAGTTATGGACTATCGTTATGTAAATGAGGGAACTGTCAAAAACGCTTACCCTCTTCCCCTCATTTCCGGACTTATAGACCAGCTCAAAGGAGCTGATATGTTTACTAAAATGGACCTACGTTGGGGTTATAATAATGTTAGAATAAAAGAAGGCGACGAATGGAAAGCAGCTTTCGTTACTCCATTTGGCGCTTACGAACCTGTCGTTATGTACTTTGGACTTACGAACTCTCCCCCCACATTCCAACAAATGATGAATGATCTATTTAGCGATCTTCATGGGGTTCTTATTATTTATATCGACGATCTCATGATCTTTACGTTCGGAAAAACCAGAACAGAGCACTTAGAAATAGTTAAAACCGTATTGCAACGTCTCAGAGAGAACGATCTTTACGTAAAACCAGAAAAGTGTAGCTTCGCGGTGGATTCCGTAGATTTCTTGGGAATGGTTATCTCCCAGAAAGGCGTAGAGATGGACACTTCAAAGGTGCAGGCTATTTTGGATTGGCCGGCGCCAACTCGGTTGAAGGGTGTTCAGTCCTTTTTAGGATTGGGTAACTTCTATCAATGCTTCATTCAGGGCTTCGCTGACATTGCTCGTCCCTTGAATGACCTTACCAAAAAGGACACACCATACCGGTGGGGACCAGAGCAACAGCAAGCTTTGACAAGCTGAAGCAGCAATTCACAACCGCTCCGCTTTTGGCATATCCTGACCACTCTAAAGAAGTCAGAGTGGAAACGGACGCTAGTGATATTGCAACGGGAGCTGTGCTCTTGGTTAAATGCGATGATGGCCTCTGGAGGCCTTGTGCCTTCATTTCCCATTCCTTTAGTTCTGCCGAGAAGAACTACCCGGTTTATGACAAGGAGCTTCTAGCTGTCATTCGGGCTTTGCAGGAATGGAGACATTATCTAATGGGTCGAGAACATTTCGAGATTTGGACAGACCACAAGAATCTCGAATACTGGAAATCTCCCCAAACTCTGAGCCCACGTCAAGCACGCTGGAACGTGTTGCTCTCAGAGTATAATTACTCGATTATTTATAAACCAGGTTCTACAAATGGAAGGGCTAATGCTTTATCCCGTCGAGAAGATCACAGAGAAGCAGATTCCGACCACAACAAAAATATTACCGTACTTTCTGCTTCTGTTTTCATTAATACAGTCACTCTTTCTTCACCTATTTACGACGAAATACAAAATGAATCAGAAAAAATAAAAAATGATACTCTAGATAGCTTCGTTTTTGACAAGGGGTCTATAGTATTTAAAAATGATAAAAACAAAGTTTTCATACCTATTTCCTTACGTACTAAACTACTTACAATCCTTCATGATTCTCCTATTGGCGGCCATGGTGGCCAAGGACGTACTTTACACCTGGTTACTCGCTATTTCTCGTGGCCTGGTGTCACAAAAGACGTTAAAACTTATGTAGAACATTGTCAGATGTGCGCCCTCACGAAGGGAAAGTCAACTGCACAAGCTGGCAAATTAATTCCCCTTCCCGTTCCGAAAGAACCATGGAAGGATATATCTATAGACTTTACCACGGGTTTCCCCAAATCACGTGGCCTTGATGCTATTTGTGTAATTGTAGATCGCTTCTCTAAAGAAGTCGAGTTTATCGCTTGTAAAAAGACAATTTATTCGAAAGAACTAGCTATCTTATTTAGAGACAATGTTTGGTGTAGACACGGACTTCCCTCTTCGATTGTTTCAGATCGAGGACCGCAATTTGCATCGGAATTCACTTCGCAGCTTTGCACCCTTCTAGGAATAGAACAGAAGCTGTCAACCGCTTATCACCCTCAAACCGATGGCCAAACAGAGCGTATGAACCGAGAACTTCAGCAGTATCTCCGCGCTTATGTGGCTAAACGTCAAACAGAATGGGCTGATTGGTTGAAGATAGCACAGTTCCACCACAATTCCTCCCTTTCCACTGCCACCGGAACGATCCCCTTCGCTATCACAAAAAACTACTTCCCACGCATGGGATTTGAAGGCGATTCATCTCCGGCTGGTGCATTCTTAGAGAAATGTGGAAAGGCACACAAAGAAGTTGTTACGCTTGTACCGGGTAGGTCAAAGCGTAGACACAAAAGCCTAGTCAAGGACAAGGGTTTCAAAGGTAGCCTAACGATGGGATGTCCACGTTAAGGCCTAGCGTCCGTTCAAGAGTGGGACGGTGACTCTCAGAGGATTCAAGGGAGACGAGGAGTAACCAGGCTAGATTGCGTAGGTCTAACTTAGGGTTACAGGAGGAAACTCGAGGGTTTATATAAGTGAAGAAACGAGTTAAGGGCAGGCATAGAACAAGTCGGAATATGTAAGAACAAGTCATGACAAATAAGAATGAGTCATGCTCGGTAAGCATATGAGTCAGCGATGACGAAGCGTGGAAGGTTAAAGAACATTAAAGAATGTTCGCTGACTGAAGCAAGGTAAGAAATGGAAGGCCTAGGCAGGACTCGAACCAGCAACTAGGACTTAGTACAAGGTAATAGGGAAAGGAAAGAACGAGTGATCGTAACATTACCCCCGTATTAGAATCAAGTCATCGACGAAGATAAAAGCTAGTCAAATGCTTAACCCGTAGTGACCTGGAGAACCGGTCATGTTTGCATATCCGACATCGTCGGTTGGATCATCCCCGTCATAGAGAGTGGTGTCGTCGTTGTCGCGTGAATAAGTCTCACCCGAGATACGGGTATAGAGTGGAGGGGGGCGTCGAGCAGCTCGATTGGTATTGGTTGATCCGCGGGAACGGGAAGAGGGTGCAACAGGTGGTGTGGTTGTATGTCTCTGTCCACGCCTAAGTGGGCAACGACCTTGAATGTGACCGGGTGCCCAGCAGAAGCACATGGGACACTGGTATACGGGACAGTGGACACGTATATGGCCCAGTCGGTGACATACGAAGCAGGCATCGTGGTACTGGGGATGTGAGGTGGATAGAGGTATGGTGCCAGTCCGTTGTCGTTGCGCGGTAATGTGGTTACGTTCTGCACGAAAGAACACTGCTTCCTCTTCATCGTTCAAAGGAGAGCTAGACGCGGAAGGTATCGACGAAGGGAGAGATGAGGTAGAAACTCCGATGACAGGGGTTGGAGATTGAGCCGCAGAGGCGGACTCTCTGAGGTAGTGGTCTAGGTCATCCAGGAACTCCGGCATCCGTAGCTCATAGAGAGCAATACTGAGGTTGGTAATTAGATCACCGTGGATATTGCGGAGGGAGGCAGCTTCTGAATGAGCTTGGTGAACCGTCGTCAGGGAAGGAGGAAGGTTGGCAAGACGGGATGCTTGCAGGTAGGCGCGGTAGAGGGTGATTAGGTCACAAGACACTTGCTGGAACGGTTTGGAGCTCTTTGACGGTATGGGCATTAAGGGTGGAGTAGTTGAATGCGTGTTCGCTTTATTCTGTTGGCAGGTTGCGCATCCCTCGACATATTTGCGCACAAACTGTGCAAGACCAGGCCACCAGAATTCAGCAGCAACCAGCTGTCTAGTTTTGAGATAACCCGGGTGGCCGGCGGTGGGGTGATCATGGCAGCGTTGGACGACAGTGCGACGTAAGTTTTCGTCCGGTGGAATATAAACGCGACCTTGGTAGGTCAGGACGCCGTTATTCATCTGCCAGTCAGCCAACCGGGATCGGAATGGCGCTGGGATATCGCCGTCAATGGCTTGTAATGCGGTGAGGAGAAATGGGTCATCTTTGGAAAGACTGGAAATGTGGTTGTTCATGGCGGCGTCAATGACACGGACAAATAGGGAGGGTAGTAGTAGAGTGGTACCCGCATTGTCATCGGCGTTGGTGGGAAAGTGATCAGCACGCCTAGATAAGGCATCGGGACTGGCGAGGGATGAGCCGGGAACATGAATCATTTTCAGGTCAAAGTCAGCAAGATCGAGGAGCCAGCGGGCTTGCCGGCGGTTCAGATTCTGGGGTTGGCGAAAGTAGGTCAGGTTTTTGTGATCAGTGAAGACTTGGACGGGGAAGGGAGAGCCGTGGAGATAATGTCGCCAGGTTTTCAGTGCACGGATCACAGCGAGGAGTTCATGATCATAGATATTGTAGTTCCGTTCAGCATCACCAAAGGACTGGGAGAGATAGGAACAGGGGTGCCAATCGCCGTTGGCGTCAGTTTGGAGGAGTATACCTCCAGAGGCAAATTTGGAGGCATCAGTTGCAATGGTAAAGGGTTTGGAAAGGTCTGGGAAGCATAGAACAGGTTTCGCCAGGAACATCTGTTTTAGACGGGCGAAGGCATCTTGGCAGGCATTGTTCCAGTCCCATCGATGATTCTTTTTGGTCAGGTCAATCAAAGGGCGGGCGACTAAGGAGTAATTTGGGATAAAGTGTCGATAGAAGTTGGCAAAGCCAAGGAATGAGCGGACTTCCTTAACGGTAGTGGGGACGGGCCATTGAGAGATGCCGTCGAGTTTGACGGGGTCCATGGCAAGCTCTCCGGGGCAGACGATTATGCCAAGATCTTCTACTTCGTTTACGGCGAAGTTGTATTTCTCTAAACAAAGATGGAGATCTAGCTCTTGCATCCGTTCGAGGACTCGTTGCGTGCGAGCGGTGTGAGAAGCATCGTCGGGAGAGAAGATGAGAAGGTCGTCCATATAGATGACGAGCCACCCTTCAGCTATCATGTCTCGAAAAGAGTCGTTCATGAAGCGTTGGAAGGTGGCCGTGGAGTTGTTCAGTCCGAAGAACATCACAGTCGGTTCAAAGAGACCTTTGTGGGTGAGGAAAGCGGCCTTCCACTGGTGTCCGTCTTTGATGCGGACATTGTTGTAACCCCATCGTACATCAAACTTGGTAAAGACTTTGGCGTCTTTCAATTTGTCGACGAGATCTCCGATGAGGGGAAGTGGGTACGCATCTCGGGTGGTATGTTCATTGAGATACCGATAGTCTTGGGAGGGGCGGAGTTTTCCATCTTTCTTTTTGACGAAGAAGAAGGGGGATGCTTGGGGGGAATTGGAAGGACATATCTTTCCCGTATGCAGGTTCTCTTCGAGGAAGTCTTCTGTGGCTTTCTTTTCATCCGGAGATAGCGGATAAAGTTTTCCAATTTTAGGGACAAAGGATTCCTTCAGGTTAATCTCGTGGTCATAAATCCGAGATGGAGGAAGGTGACCAGCCGAGGGCTCATCGAAACCCGAGGCATATTTGACATATTCTTTTGGGAGGATAGG
This sequence comes from Chalciporus piperatus, assembly GCA_038093975.1. Classification (NCBI taxonomy): domain Eukaryota; kingdom Fungi; phylum Basidiomycota; class Agaricomycetes; order Boletales; family Boletaceae; genus Chalciporus; species Chalciporus piperatus. The sequence continues at coordinate 16,178 of JBBPTG010000333.1, read as the reverse complement.
TTTGGGTTTGGCCAGTTTGGCCGCGATTGCGAGTTCAGTAGCTCGGGTAAGGCGAGCGACAACATGATTGAGGACAAAGCGTGAACCGCAAAGAATAATGCGGTTTAGAGTATGGTTTTCGTAAGCGCGGTTAAGGAAGGAGGATTCGGTTTCAGAGTCCAGGTAGTCATAGAGTTGTTTATCGACTTCCGGGGTTACGTAAGAGTGTCGAGGAGGAGGGGTAGGTCGAGTGAAGAGCTGGTCGTTGGCTTTACAGGCTGCAGCATGTATGGTATACAACTTCTTTGACTCGTCGATGGACTCTGACAGCGAGAGGGTACGTCGGTGCCAGTCGATGGCTGGGTTGGCTTTTTCAAGCCATGGGAGTCCTAGGATGATGTTCTCGTTTCCGCAGTTCATGACTTGGAAGACTACTTCTTGTGTGATTCCTTCGATGTCAAGGAAGAGGGTGGTGGTGAAGAGTATCATCCCGCTTTTGTTTGCGGTCTGGTCGACGTTTCGGACTCGAATAGGGGTTTCAAGTCGAGTAGTGGGGATTTGATTTCTTCGTATAAAGCCCCAGTCGATACAGGAGATGTCTGCGCCGCTATCAATGAGGGTGTGGGTTTCGACGGTTTTCATCGTGTGCGAGGGAACGATAATCTGTATGGGAATTTGCATAGAGCGCTTCCGCGACTTTACAAGTACAGGTGCACACGTGACTGGGGAAGCTTGCGTCGGCAGAGCTTCCCGGCCTAAAAACCCTTTGTGACAAAGGCTACTTTACGAACAGTGGTTTCATCCTCATCATCTATCTCGATCAGCGAGGGAACTTCTTCCTCAACCTTCTGAACCTTCTTCGGGGTTCTCTGGTTCGAGGAGAATTCTGGGCAGGTGTTGGACCGATGTCCAGCTTTCCTGCAGCGGAAGCAGAGTCCTTTCTCCTGGTAGCGTTTCCGCTCTTCAGGAGTGAGCTTGGAGATACGGATGACATCGACATCCATGGCATTGGGGTCCCTGGCAGGGGTAGAGTGGTTGGCGGAAGAGAACGGACGGAATGGTTTGGCAGGGTTGCGATTTCGATTCGCGATTTCATTGGCATGTTCCCATTGAGTCTGGAACTGGGTGGTGCGTTTGTACCAATCCTGAATCGTGGTAGGGACGGTATCCATGCTATTGACTCTTCTCATAAGGGAGATGGGTATTCCCACGGAGAAGTATCCGATTAGGATGTTGTTATCGGTGATGCCACATCAGCAATTCAACACAATGCTTATTCCAACTTTTTCGGACTTATGAAGCTTAACTGTAGCCCAGTCAAGGAGACTAAGGAAAGTGGTGTCAGATAAGGGCCAGAAAAGCACAATAAAGTGTTTTCTGAAATAAGCAGAAAACATAGTAAATTTTGGGTTGAGGCGAGAGTCGAACACACGACAGCCGCAGTTCCCAAAAATAGGCAATGCACGCATTACCCGCTACACTAAAAGAGCTCATTTATAGTACGGTGATCATGGCTATATGACTATCAATTCCTTCTGTGGGTGAAATTTTCACCAAGTCCGTCTCACAGCTTGCCATCCCACCCCCAAACACACAGCAGCATAACATCAAACGACCACCGACAATGGTGCAGGACAACACCACTGGGTCAACGAAGACCATGGACAGCAGCCACAACGAGCGGAGCCAATTGCGCATGCCAAACGAGCTGGACAGGCAGTCAAATACCTGCCAAACGCTCGACTTTTGGTTAGAGACCAGCAAAGCATCCCTGAGCCTGTGGTATCCATCCCGACGCTCTCACGACGCCTCTGCTCAATGACGACAACGAAGCACATCGAGCGCGTGTCAAACGGGACAACGAAGTGATCGCGACCACGAACAATGCCCACAATGGGCCATTAGTCGAAGAAAACGAAAACGGGGACCACACGGACTCACCAGAACACTCCCCCGAGCCACCAAACGACGCCGACAGGTCGATGAATCCCACCGACGAACGAAATATGTCGGAAGATATCGCAGACGCGCCCAGCCGCAAGGGCACACGACGAGACGAGGCCACAGCCCTGTCCGACAAAGTCGAAGGAATCACGAGCGGGATCGATGCAGACTGCACACTGAGGCTTGAAACAGGTGAGTCGAGCAAAATGGCGGTCGTGCAAATCGAACCAGGCAGCGCGACCAATCGCGAACGATCACGAAGCGTCTAACGCGACTACGGACGCACGGAGAGTGTCGAGGAGGGATCAGAGTCGCTCAGAGATGAGCAGGACGAGTGGGAGGACGACGAGACACGTCGAAATGCGCCCATCGAGGGGGAGAAAAGGTTAACGAGGGTGTTCGAGTGATCGATGCGAGGAGTCAACGAAAACGGTCAGTACGACACGACGAGCGAAGATGACGTACCAGAGACATCCCCACACCATTCCCCACCCATTCCCCAACACTCACGAGTCATCCGGCATCCAGACGAGCGACCGCGAAGACGAAAACGAGGCGAACACGCAATGTGATCGCACAGATGCACGAGCCGAGTCGTGCGGCCATACGGTCGCAATGCGAGCTCGACAGGACGACCAGGAACTTCGAGCGAATCGAGTGGACATGTCAAGACAGACAGCGAATGTCGTCGAAGTCGAGCCAGAGGGCGAAACGAAAACGGACATTGCAAGTGATCGGGAAACGAAGGTGGACTTGGGGAGGACGAATAAATGCTCTAGCAGGACGAACGGGATGACGACGAAACGTGTCCCAAAGCGTCGATCGAGGGGAGAAGCGGTCGTCGAGGCCGTACGAACGATTGACAAAGCGAGTCGGCTCGGAAGAAAGCGGTCAGCTCAACACGGCGAGCGAACACAACATACCCAGACCATTCCCACTGCTCCTTCCACCATCCACCAACCTCCACAAACGAGTCCGAACCCGAACGAGCAGGTGCGACGATGAGGTCAAGTGCACGATACTGAGCGAGACGGCGAACACAAACGCGATGACGACGCGACGAGCGATAACGGTCGCAACTCACTGCGAGTTGCACTGAAGACGATCACTGAGGAGGCGTGTCAGGACACACACCTGGGCCATTACCACTACCCATTCCTTGCTCGAAACGACCTACCAGCTTCGCCAACTCAGCGCGTTGTGGACGCATCAAACCGAACCAATGAAATCAATCGAGCGCGGATTCATATATCTTTTGAATTTTCGCTTTTATTGCTTTTTCGCCTGTAATGTAGCTATACTTCAACATATTAAGCTCGAAATAAGTGTGAAATAAGTGGAGGAGTGAGCTTGTTCTGCTTTTTCTCGTTATGTGACCTAAGGTCTCCATAAGTGCGAAAAAGTGTCCATTAAGCTTAGTTAAGCAATGTGTTAAATTGCTGATGCAGACAGGGCGACTTGGTTCTGGAAACTTGAAATGAATTCCGAGAGGGAAGGAGAGTATTCTCCGTTCTTGAGAGGTTTCATTCGTTTGGTGGAAAGCCAGGCGACGGCATTTCCTACGGTATCGTGGTGTTTGAATGCGGTTTCGAAATCAGTGATAAATTGGGTCCAGGTTCCCATGGTGACGGTAGCGCCGGTGATGGCTTTACGGCGGAAGGTGGCAGCCCAGGTGGCCGCCGATTCTTTGGACATGTAGGATAACGCAAAGGCGATCTTTTTGGGATCTGTGTTGTATACGTCACCATTGACGGTGAGATAGAATTGGATGGAATTCATCCAAGCAGTGCTTTTCTCGAAGGAGCCATCAAAGGCGTCTGGGGCTCCGATGCGGAGTTCAGTGGGTTTTGAGGACGACATGGGGTTTGCGAAGGTAGGGGGTATCTGATACGCTCCTGGTGCAAACACGGGCGCAGGAAGGGAAGGAGTGGGGAAAGCTGGGGTTCGTGGGGGAGCAGGCGATACAGGGAACTGTGGAGCTCTTCTGGATATTGGGGTAGGTGATGGTGGTGTTGGTGACCTCAGGATGGTTACAGCTGAGGAAAATTCGTGGGAGAGGTGAAGGGTTTCTTCTTGTTCCTCTTGGGTGGTGATTGGTTCGTCGTAAAGATCTGAGGTGTCGTAGGGGTTAGAGGGATCTTCCTCTTCAGGTGAGCCCGAGTCAGAGGATTCGGGGTTCTGTAGATTAGCGGTCGCTCGTGGGAGGCCCCAGTGAGAGGTGTCGAGGCAAGGTCGTTGGGAAATGGTGGAGGTCTACAGCGAAGGTAGCCTTCAGGGGTAACTTAGACCTTTTGTTACGCTTGTACCGGGTAGGTCAAAGCGTAGACACAAAAGCCTAGTCAAAGACAAGGGTTTCAAAGGTAGCCTAACGATGGGATGTCCACGTTAAGGCCTAGTGTCCGTTCAAGAGTGGGACGGTGACTCTCAGAGGGTTCACAGGAAGCAAGGAATGACCAAGCTAGATTGCGTAGGTCTAAGTTAGGGTTACAGGAGGAAATTCGAGGGTTTATATAAGTGAAGAAACGAGTTAAGGGCAGGCATAGAACAAGTCGGAATATGTAAGAACAAGTCATGACAAATAAGAATGAGTCATGACAAATAAGAATGAGTCATGCTCGGTAAGCATACGAGTCAGCGATGACGAAGCGTGGAAGGTTAAAGAACATTAAGGAATGTTCGCTGACTAAAGCAAGGTAAGAAATGGGAGGCCTAGGCAAGAAGCGACTAGGACTTTAGTACAAGGTAATGGGAAAGGAAAGAATGAGTGATTGTAACACACTTCCCAATCTTCCCTCCAGCGTAACGTATGCCTACTGCGAGGTCAAATACGACTACAGCCAAACCATCGAAAGTGCTGCGGTGCTTCAATTGACTGAGCTTGCTGGCCTTGTCATTTCATCTCAATTTGGTCGCCGCTTTTACATCGGGATGTCGCTGTGCGGCCAAAATCTCTCCCTTGCTTGTTTTCTTCGGGGAGCCACCCTATTCACAACATCTTTCTGTATCGATGACCAGCCCCTCCAGTTCATCAACATTGTTCTCGCTCTCAGCGCCTCCGATCAAAATGGCATTTGGACGGGTTTCGATGATGCATTTCGGGAATCATATCAAGCATCACTGCTGGGAAGACCAATGTGTCTCTCGTTCCCACTCGGCTTTCCTTCCACTAGCGCATGTGCTACCGACTCTGCTCCCAAATCTCTGGATGTCAGGACCTACTTTCCACTTTTCCAAGCCTTCGGCATCGCAGGAAAGGGCACCGTCGTCTATGCTGCCAGTATTCACAGTACTGTGGAGGAGCGGGTCTTCAAGGCGCGAGGGCGCCATGGCGCCCTCAAGGAGTGCTGGGTCCCGGCCCACTGGCCGAACGACATTGATATCAACAACCTGCTGAACACCCGCTCACCTGTAGCTATCCCCGAGGAAGACGAGCCAGTCTTTGGAACAGCTGACTGCTACGGTGTAGGGAACGCATATTCCCTACGCTTGCAGCCGGCGTTCTACCTCCATTTCCCATTCTCAACATTCCTCGACGTCTTTCCTCCCTTTCCGTTTATGTCCCAACCTCTTCCGCCGCACTTACAGCTTTCCGTCCCTATCACGTTCCGTTCCCGTCGTTCCGTGGTACACGGAAACCACGGATCGTTTGTTTTGTTCACAGGTATTGTCCTCCGTGTCCCCGGAAACCGTTGTCCAGGTATGATATGATTTGCTGGTAAGCTTCCTTTTCATTCCATGTTCTCTAACCTTGCTATGCGTCCTTACTGTCGCACTTTCCTTACTTTTACTCATCCTTTTCGCCTTGTCATCTATCCTGTCTATACTTAGTCCAGTACTGTCACTTAGCGTTCTGTCACTATCAGAGTCTCGGGTATGCCCGGACTATAAAAGACTGTACTTTGCTTATTTTGAATCGACCTTTCTTTTCTCCACGCAACAACCTCTCTCTCCAAAACTCCGGAACCTTCGTCAACACTTTCCGTCCGTTCTTACCTTCGTTCCACTAGCCCTAACCGCAAGGAAGTGGTCCGGAACAACCATTTGTTCGTACGGAACATCATTTTCCAGTTCTTCAACGGTTTGGTACGCCGGAAACGAGTCCTTTTGCTTGTCTTCATTCCCTGGAATCCCTTTAGGGTCGAACTTATCGTACCCTTCTTTATCTTTTGCTACTGACCTTCTCGGGATTTCTATTCCTACAGAGGGTTTAGCTTTCTTACAACGGGATCTTCTCTCAATGCCAGCAGGAGGAGTCCGCTGATCTCCAATGGAACAACACACACCTTCCAGGCACACCCATCGTATGCGAATGGAAACGACCTACGCACCCCATGCCCGATCCATTTCAGCCCGAAGACGACAGGTGGCCTACGTACTCTGCCCAGGAAGATACGACTGAGAACATTTTGGCAAGATTTCAATGGCTGTCTAAAAAAGCATTGCATTACGACCCACGCATTCGTATCTATGTTTTGTCCCGCACTCACGGCATACCAATTCAATTCAATTCTTGTCGCCGGGAGTTCTTGAACGGGTTTATGGGAGCTCTCGTGTGTAAGTCAGCCATGTTGAGGGTCACAGGAGTCGCTAACATCCAAACACAGCTCACTACAATGGAATACACAAGGGCATTCTGCACTGCGACGTCAGCATAGGCAACGTTTGGTTGCGGATTATCTCACGCCTTGTCCGCGAGCCGTTCGAGATGAAGCCTCCGACAGAACAACACCATCAGTTGTTCTGCGAGCGGGTATGTTGGGAGATTGGGGATTGGGGATGGATGTGTTGGGGGCTGATGACGTCAGCGTGCAGAGGGACAGGGTTGGCGTGGTCACAGTAAGTTGATCATTACCAGACTTGGCCCCTCGCTCATCATATTTTACTCAGGGTACCTTGCCTTACATGGCCACTGAGCTCCTCACGGTGGCCGGACATCACGGCCAGGTACTGCACACTGCCTACCACGATCTTGAATCCTTCTTCTGGGTTCTGTGGTCCTTGATCGTCACCCAGGCTGGCCCTTATGATGCAAGCAGGCAATGGTTGGACGCTAGGGCTCCCGCTACTCAGGCCCCTGGCCCCCCTGCCAGGCCTGAGGCTACTCCCACTGCGACATCACACCCTTCATCCTCTACCTCCACTCAACAAGTTCTCCAGCCTATCTTGAATGTCCCTCGAGCAGAAGCATATCCCGGCAGTATGCGCTGTGCCAACGATGAGAACAACGATCCCATTCCTGCGTGGGTGACAGACGCAAATGTCCCCTGTACCTACGACGAGGTTTTCACTTGGAGGTCTGCAGTGACCGAGAACCAGATTTGCAATCCCATCAGCCCATACTTCCTGTCAGGAAGTGGGGGCGAAGCCTTCCGTGGCGGGATCAAGCAACTTTATACACTCTTTGAGTACTCATCCGCATCCGCTCAGACTAAGGCTCACATCAGCCATAAAGCTTTCATCGACATTTTGAAGGGGATGCGAGATGCCATCGACCCGGCAGAGGATACTCCGACACAACAACAAGTAACGGAGGGTCAGAAGAGATTTCAAGACTGGATAGCTGGCGGGCAACAGCAAGGTTTCCAGGCACAAACTGCTGCCAGCGTGAAGACTCAGAGGAGATCGAGCAAACGTAGACCAGACGAGAAATCGGGAGTCAAAGGTAGTGCTTCGAAGCGGAGCCGCCGATCCTATCCCAGCAGCAATACTCTCTCCATGGCAGGTGGTGCAGATGCTTAGATTTTTTCGGGTGAAAGAATAGGCTGGATATCGTCTTTCATTCATCTTCTCCCATCAAGCGTGTTCTTTGTCTCATCTTGTTCCACTGTATGTTGTTTTGTGCTTATGGCGCTGAATGTTTGGTCTGTTTTTTTCCTACGTTTACCACTATCTGGAAACTTGTCTGCCACCGCGTTGCCTTGCAATTCATTATAATTCCTTATCCTCAATCTCTTCGACGTCATGCAGACCATTCTCAAGAACTTGAATGTAGAGGATCCCTTAGCATGTCCGGTGTGTTTGAAACATCTGAAGACCACACAGGGCGTGCTCGCACACTTGAGTTCTGCGGCGCGATGCAAGGCGTATAGAAAGGGGAAACAGCGAGAACTAACGCTCGCAGGTACTCTCCAGGAAGACCGATTGGAGACCGCTGAAAGAGATCCTCCAGATATCCTCCCTATTCCTCCATCCGCGTCAATGGCGGAAGTCCCTCCGGCAGATATTGCCGATGAAATCCACGACCGCCTCTACGACCTAGTGCCTTTGGAGCCTGATGGCCCAGAGAATATACCTGGCCCCTCCACCCACCATTCCCATTCTCCTGGGTTTCAGAACGAGTATGATGAGTGAGTCGAAGAAGACCTCTTTCCCCACGCAGGGCGGGTGATTCGCATAGACCAAACTCTCCATGAAAAATGGTGATGGTTGTTTGGAGGAGAGGATGATGATGGTGATGCGGTGATGAATGAGCAGGAAAAGAACCAGGGCACTAAGTTTGCCCCCTTCGCATCCGAGCTAGATTGGAGAGTCGCCCGTTGGGCTGTCCAGGATGGAATAGGACACAAGTCCCTAGACCGCCTTCTGTCCATCCCAGGGGTGAGTCCTCTTACCCATAAAGATATCCTGACATTCTAACAAGTTCATCCAGGTAGTGGAGAGCTTGGGCCTCTCCTTTCACAATGTGAGGTCCCTCCATCAGGCGGTTGACTCCATCCTGACCCGCGTCAAATGGACTACCAGAGACCTCTGGTATAGCTCAGACCCGGATGCAAAGCACACCATTCACTACCACGGGGTCATTGAGGCCGTCGAAGCATTGCTAGGAAATCCCGCCCACGCCAAAGACATCGTCTATTGCCCCAAAAGAACTTTCACTGACTCGAGCAAAAACAAACGCATACATCAGGAAAAAATGACTTATGCCATATGTCACCATATGGCAATATTTGTTGCTATATGATGCTATTTGATGTTATTTGTGCACTTACAAATAGCACCAAATTGCAACATATAGCAGGGCCTGTAGACATGTAAAAGGCCTCTATCAATATAAGCTATATGTGCACAATGTGCACCAAATGGAAAAGTGAAAAAACAACTGGGGGCTTTTCCATATGGCGCCATTTTTCACTCTTTATGTCAAAATATCACACTTGAGTTAAAATACTTCAGGCTGAATGTGTTGCTAATATAATACATGATGAAATGAAAAGTAAAACAATCAAAACAATTACAGAACGGAGGACAACAATGAAGAAGGAGATGAGGAGCCGGCCAACTCGAGATCCCGTCTCACAGGCCTGGCGATAGCACGACAACCCGCTGTCTCTGGTCAGTATTCAAAAAAACCACAATGCTCCCTCATTCAGCCATCACCTCTGCAACTACCTCAACTCTCTCTTGCCCACTGGCGAAAATAACCCACATGCTGCAATTCCCTATACCCACCTTCCCTTTGACAAAGTTGATGTCTGGCATTCATGCAAGTTTGCATTGGATATCTTGGGCAATGACGTAGATGGCCAGGAGGGGATAGACTCCATCAAGGCCAAGCCAGGCAGATTTGACACTGTGGCCGTGGCTTATCGGGGAGATGCGGAGACTGCTGGATTACAAGGTAAGTTTACTTCCTTTCAATTTACAATTCTAAATGCTGACTTTGAGCGATAGGGATGAGAATAGGACGCCTGAGGGCAATCTTCAAACTACCCTCCTCCCTTTCGCTCCTGACCCAGTCGCTGGAAAACTGGCCCAAGAATCCTTTGGCTTACGTCGAATGGTATAAACTCTCCGCTTCTACAGGCAAGTATCACAACATGTATACAGTCACCAAACCGCCAGGCTCCAATTTCTCTTCTTATCAGCACCCCATTGTTCAGGGAGATATAGTTTCCCTTAGAACCATACGACAAAGCTGTCAGTTAATTCCCCTAGTAGCTTCTCAATCCTCAGATTGGGAGTCAACCTGGACTTCCGGTAATGTATTGGACAGTTGTACACATTTTATCCTTAATAACTGGTCTAGTAAGTACACCTATCAAACATTGTACTAGATATATCAGTAGCATTGTGTACTATAGCAATAAATAGCCCATATAGTGCCATATGTGCAACTTATAGCACAAATATGTCCAATGTGTGCCATGGCTGCACATATGGCCAACTATGGCATAGGGTATTTTTCCTGATGTTTGGTCAAGGTCAATCGTTTAGCTTCGACTTGCTCAGCCAATGTTGAAGACATGAAATCGGCCAGCGATCCAGTGTCAAGCAGCGCTCTCGCTGGACGGCCATTCACCCTAACCATAATGACAATAGGCTTAGGAATCAAGCGCTTAAAGTCGCGAGTCATCGACGAGTTTCGTTCGATGGCGGGATAGGTCCCTTGCGGCACCTGTATTCCATTCAGCTGGACTGGAAAGGCATGGGTGTTATGGCTCGTTCTCGCTGGCGGTCTATGCTCATAGAACCAGCAGGGAACTAGGGGGTCGGTGCTTCGTTCCAAGAGCTCCCGTCGCAGCGCTAAGTCCCGCCGGATAGCTGACACCCGATACTAGTTTACTAAGTCAAGGCTCTGGGTTAATGCTAATTCGAGGGGCAATTCACACGACAGGTGTGTCCATTCGTCGCGTATGTGGAACCAGTAGTTTTTCCCTTCTTCCACCGTGAAGCAGTCAAAGCGCGGTGCTCGATCGCTACTGATGACCCATTCATGGTCGTAGGCATCCATCAAAACTCGTCCAATCCGCTGAGCGACAGGCGCCGCCATTGGATAGTCTCGATGTCTAGGTCGTCGTTCGGCATCGGTCCCATATCCTTTGATAACCATTTGCTTAGCGTACCAATCGCCGATGCAAAAGTCCCGGTTCAGCAACAGTCGTGTCTCTATAAGGGTTTCCCACTCTTGGATTACCCCCCTCGTGCTATCGCTGACAACGTGGTGAGTAGGCGATGTCCGACTAACCGTGAATCGGTCACGATAGTACACTCCAGGGTTAGAGTCACCCGGAAATGGCGCGGTCTTCCACAGAACCTCGCAAGCACGCAGCCCCAACGGTTCTCCGATCCGTCCTGGTTCAGTAATGTACTCTGGCCGTCCTGCGTCATCCTCAAGACGCATTGATCCTAATGTCAGGGTATCAATTGACTCGGTAGCAGCTGCTAACGCTTCAAGCGCAGCGGTATTGTCCCCAACCGATACGCTGAAGGCCGTTACTCCAGGAGGCCGTGAGCTCGATCCCCCTGTCACAGTCCTCCCCTTAGGACATGCGTTGGATAGGTGTCCTGGCTCCGCACACTTGAAGCACAGGCGTTCGGCCACTCGTCGGTCGTGCTCTTCCTTGCTTAACGCGAACTGATCACTAACTCGAGTCCCAGGTTTCGCTCCTCGAGTATGACTCGCGCCGCTCGGTCGGCCGTCATTCCGACGTCCCCTAAACCCTCCTCGCATGGAGCGTTGCCCCCGCTGTGGAGCACGTGCATTATGGTTGACTGACTCTCTGTTAGGAGGAGCCGTAGTAGGCGCGGCAGGTCCAGCTAAGGCGGATTTTCCCCCTTGGCGATTCCTCAGCTTCTCCCTGCGTTCGCCTCGGCCAGACGCTACTGAGTGAGCGATCTCGATTACTTCGGCAGCAGCTATTACCTCACGCAAAGTAGATTTCTCTGGGTTAAGTCTGTCCTTCCACAACTCGCTCTGGATATAGGTCGCGAATCCAAACCAAAGTTTCATTACTTGGTCACGCTCGTTAACATCACCGATCAGGTTCCACAGCTCGGTGAGGTGGGAGACATATTCGCGAACTGTTCGCTCGTTCTGAAAGGTACGTTGCAGCGTTTCGCGCTGCTTAGTTCTGAAATCAATTGGAAAGCAATGATTAAACATCTGAAGGAAGAAGTCCTTCAGACGCCAGGTATATGGATTTCCAGCTACTTCCTGGATATAGAATTCGTGCGCTTTGTCGGACAACGAATGAGACAAGACGAAGACCTGGTCCCGCTTTCTAACTTGCCCAGTCTTGACATAGGCGGTCCCCTCTGTCATGAAGCGGTGAAACACTCGTGAATCAGGCGCGCCATTGTACTTGTTGGGCGGAATGGGCTTCAACTTCCCATAGCCTGCAGCAGTCGATTTTCTGTGATGGGCCTGTTTCTGATGCCCTGAACCGTGGCGCTTACGCCGTTTATCAGATCGATGTCCCCTCCTACGACGATAGTCGCTTGAAGAGCTAGACGAGCTCGACGATTCCGATGATGAACTATCCTCGCTAGAGGTAGTGGTAGACTCTTCCGAGTCGCTACTATCATCGCTGGATTCTGAGGAGTCGGACGGGTCATCTCGATGTCTCACTCTTCGGCTTGAATAGCTCCGGTTCGGTATGGTTTGCGGAATCTGACCCAGTGCTCGACCAAGGTAGCTTCCGGGCGCTATTTGCTGTGAGGGCTCAATTACCCGAACTGTAGATGTCCTTGGTTTCCTTTTCTTGGAGTCCAAAGCGTTACTGATCAACTTCTTGATAGGATTTGGGGTAGTGTTTAAAAGTCCAGTTACATAACTGGACAAAAACCGAAACTTAACTTAACTGGAGTGAAATATAACTGAAACCGAGTGAAAAATTGTAACTGGTTATGTCCGGTTTCAGTTACAGTTTTGTCACTTCCAAAATGTTACAAAACTGTACACAAACTGGTTATAACTGGTTATAAATAATAACCTATATATGGTCATCTACCACTATTCTTCCTGATTTTTTACAAATTTTTCCGACCTTATTTGACTTTCTTTCTGAATATTGAAGTAAATTGATGAAATGACTGATTGAAACACACTCTACTCAAATACACATGTTAATTTGCACTGCTGAGATTATATATTTGCTTGTATTTTACTTAACTTGACCTCCATTCCAATGCTATATCCACCAAAACATATGATAATCATGGCAATATAATAAAATGAGCATATCTTCTCAAGGACTGAACCAAATCACATGATCCAGGGGTCATTTTAAAGCTACGAATCAGGGCTTTCTAATGTTTGTCCAGTTATTACAAAAAACCGGTCAGAAACCGGTCACAAACTGGACCATAACTGATATGACAGTTATGTAGAGTTTCAGTTCAGTTAAACTGATTTTGCCGAAATTGATAACCAGTTACAGTTACAGTTTTGTCAAAAGAGGTACAAAAACTTAACTTAACTGGACTTTTAAACACTAATTTGGGGTGCTAGCCTCGAGCGGCTGGCGCCCTCGCGGGGTTCCGTTATTCATGTCAGAGTGTCGTACTCTGGACCCCCGCCGTTTGCTCTTCTTACGAGGTTTCTCTCGCCTGGGCTCAGGCAGCGAGTACGATCCGTCGTCGGTATCAGACGACTCGGGATGTACATTGGCAAGCGCAGATCGAGAAGGTCCCGCCTGGGCATTCATGTTTTCATGTCGTGCCCAGTACACCAGCTCAGCTCGCTGACGATCGATATCGACGTCATCTGGCTCAACACTGAGTTGGCCCCAGTTCCTGGGGTCAATTCCCTTTCCTTTGTCGACGATCTCGTCGTCAGGCACCGAGGTGCTGTCGCTTGCATCATGGCGAGTGGTTGCCTCGGCATGGCTACGCTTAGCCATCCGGCGTTGGTCATTCAGCCGTTGTTGTAAACTTTGGCCATACTTTCATGGTAATGTCCAGTGGACGTGTTGACAGATGGAGGGATTACGCTCTGAGGCTGGAGGGCGCCATCCATCCCTCGGCCACTCGCTTCGACCAAATGGAGGCTCGCTTCTCCGAGCTGGAGTCAGGGCTTTCGGTGGTATCCCAGCAGGTCAGTGGGATGTCGAGGGTGTTGGAAACGGTCAGGCAAGTACAAGCCGTCGATCATCGCCCATCACCGGCCGCGTCGTTTGTCTGGCAACCTCGCCCATCTCCCTCTGCCTCTCTCCCCCTTCGCTCCCCCTCGGCTTCCGCTCCCCCACAATCCGCTGTGTCGCGCTCGCCCTCAGTGGCTGCACACCTCCCTGCGCCCGAGATCGTCGCTGAGGCCAGCACGGTCACTTTGGAGGCCGACCCGACCCTGGACTCAAGGCCAGTCGTTGAATCTAGTGACCAAGGGACAGCCGCACCGCCGGCCGACACCAACACAGAGCCTGACATGGGTACAGCCATGCAGGCTTTGTTCGAATACCCGTCCCAGCCGTCCAGTCCGGCCGCCGAGTCAGCTGACGGCCCATTGGGCGAAGATCATGATACCACTGACAAGGCTCCCTCAGGGGATGATCAATCAGAGCCGATGGACACTGAGGAGTGAGGGCAGGGCCCATGTATATCATCGTTATCTTGTACCGTATATACATCGCAATAGAGTCTTTTCTTTGCAATCCATTCAAACCGCCTACTTAAGCAGTCAAGTCCGAAAGAAAGAAACCTAGATTAGGGTCTCTTTTTGGTAGGTGTTACTACACCATCGTCCTTGCGAGCTGGAGTCTTCCTTGGTCTACCTGACCTGCGAGCCGATGCCTCAGGGACTTTATGGAATGTTTCATCGGCCGCACCCTGGATCAAATCGTCATTTGTCAGTCAAGCTCAATATACACATATATGCATTGACCTTGTCAGCCTTGGCCTCGGCCGGCTGCCTTGAATCCTTCTCTTTGCGAACTCTCTTGGTGAGCCTGTCATCGGCCGATGAATCGGCGGCTGAACCATCCTCCTCAGTCACAGGACGTTTATTCTTCCTACCCTTTGTTGAAGTTTTCTCCTTCCTGTCATCGGTGGCACCCTGGGTCACATTGTCATTTGTCAGTCAAGCTCAATATACACATATGTCCACTTACCTTGTCAGCCTTGATTGCGGCCGGCTGCTTGTCAGCCTTGGCTTTGGCCGGCTGCTTGTCAGCCTTGGTTTCGGCCGGCTGCCTTGAATCCTTCTCTCTGCGAACTCTCTTGGAGATCCTGTCATTGCTTGACAGATCAGGGACTGAACCATCCTCTTCAGTCAGAGGACGTTTGTTCTCTCTACGGCCCTTCGAACCTTTCTCCTGGACCCTTGGCTTAGGAGGCTGGGGCTTAGCCTTAGATTTAGGCTCCAATGGCTTAGGCTGTGGCTTTGGCTGTGGCTTCGGCTTCGGCTGGGACTCTGAGTTAGACTTTATGACCAAAGATAAAGTTGTTATGTATTACCTTGTCAGTCCCCTGAGATGTTTTCTCCTTGGATGCTGACTGTTCCTTGTAACCCTTGGACGGTTCACCTTGTTTGGTTCTGACATCATGCCAGCTGGAAGGGGCTGGGGTCTTTCGGGATGCAGTACGATGTTGATCGAAAGCTGGCAAATCTGTCGGCCGATTAGCATGCTCTCATCAATGCTGATGCTGCATGGACCCACTGTAGTCCCCCATTTCATTGTCTTCATCCTCCTCGGCCGATGACACATCAGACATGATGGGTACCTCTTGTGCTTTCCCTTTCCCCTTTCCCTTGGGAGTCTGCACAGAGACAAATTCATTGTCAGTGAGTTCTGGCGAGGGAGCTCTCTGACGACTCTGGAGCCGTTTGCTCTTGTCTAGCCGTTTGCTCTGGTCATGTGTTACCTGAAATCCCCCTTTCGCCCCTCCCACCTGACTCCAAGCAAATATTGGCACCTTCCTGGCCTGCTGTCTGCTCTGCCAGAAACTAAGCAAGCTTTCGATTTGCTTTTGCCTCATCTTCGATGGATCAATCATCACAAACCCTTTCGGCAGATAGTCCGCATGGATGAAGGCGGCTTGTCGTTTAGCCACCTCGCCAAATGGGACCTTGGCCTTGTGGCTACCCGACTCTAGTCCTGTCGACCTGCTCAGCCGAGATCTATTCAACATCGGCCGACTCACTGTAATGAGCAGTTAAGAAGGCTCGCACCACATCCTTCATCTGGTCAAGGTTCATCAGCTTGATATCAGGAATGATTGGAGGCTCATTCGCTGTCCAATCAGGTTTGAGCAACTTTATCATCGCCTCAACGCTATTCTTCTTCTTCTTCCTAGTAATGACCAGCAAGCCTTCCAAATACCCTTCATCTTCGCTCCCTTCTTCGGCTGGCCTGTCGTTCACCCCAAAGGCTGTGTTGGCCCATTTGTTCCATTTAGGGCGAATGCTGTCCCAGTGTTCAAACAGCGGGCCATTGTCCAACTCGTCGTTGTAATCGAAGCTGAATTGTATGGTTAGCTTGAGATCAACAGCGGCCGATGAAGCTAACTGACTGAGAAATAAGGACATCGTCGTCTTTGTC
>JBBPTG010000332.1:0-23149 GCA_038093975.1 Chalciporus piperatus | reverse complement strand
GATCAAGACAGGAACCGCAGGTGATACCCTGCGATATAAATATACCAACACGGGCACACAACCGGGTCGTGGTGCCCCAATGGATATAGGTTCTGCCGAAATCGAAGAAGGCGAGATAGAAGAAGAAGAAGCACCATCTGTCGTAAAGGCGGCCGCAAGCAATTTCAAAGAGAAAAAACAAGGAAATTGTTGGAACTGTGGGAAACCGGGACATCCGAAACAGCAATGTCCGGTACCTAGTACCAAATGCAAGAACTGTGGTTGGTCACGAGGCGAACACAAACGTGCCTGCAAACTTCAGAAGAGACAGGTGAGAGAACTGTCTACCGAATCTAGTGCTCTTGAAGGCCGTTCATTCGACGAAATGAAGGCTTACTTCTACGATATGAAAGATATTGAAATGAAGGGAAAAGGCAAAGCGGCCTGAATGATCTGGGCAAACGGACCGCAACTAACTCGTTAGGAAAATCTGTAAACTATTCACACAGTCAAACGGGGTCTCATGTTGATCATGAGCTTGGCCTGGACTCTAGGCAGGTGCTTAATTCCGTTTCCATAATCCGATATCTTTCCGAAAACCCAGGACCACGTTTCATTCGCACGACAGACCGAGAACTGAAGCTATCCACTTCTATTGCCTCGCAACGCCTTCCGTCTGCTTTCACACGAGCAGAAGCACTTCTTGATTCAGGAGCTAACACTATCTTCGTTGACCGGAGATGGGCTGATAAAATCAAATTACCCCTCGTGCAACTCAGACACCCACTTACGGTATACAACGTGGACGGAACACATAACTCCGCTGGACAGATAACACACTGCGCGGAAATCATTATCCATTTCGACGGACATCGTGAGAAGGCCATTGCAGAAGTCACTGATCTAGGAAAGAATCAGGTGATACTAGGATATGCATGGCTGAAGCAACACAATCCAGAGATAGATTGGAACAAAGGAACGGTCCACATGACACGTTGTCCTTGGTCTTGTTCCGTTTTACGAGATAAACCACCGTTCGCACGCCAACTTGATGATGAAGAGCGAAATTCTCTTCGTCATATCAACGCCGCAAAGAGGGAGGTACCTGAACCAAAAATGGAAAAGACTCCGGAAGAACTTGTTCCAAAAGAATATCACAAGTATATTCACCTGTTCAAGAAAAAGGAATCTGAACGCATGCCAACCCGTAAGCCGTGGGATCATGCAATTGACTTGAAAGACACCTACAAACCGAAAAAGGGTCGTCTTATCCCACTCTCTGTCACGGAACAAGAAGAAGTCAGCGCATTCATCGATGATCAGCTCAAGAAAGGATACATTCGTCCTTCCAAATCTGAGCAGACTTCTCCCGTGTTCTTCGTTCCTAAGAAAGATGGCAAGAAACGCATGGTTCAAGATTACCGTTATCTGAATGAACACACGGTGAAAAACAATTACCCGCTACCCCTCATTTCCCAATTGGTTGATAAACTGAAAGGCGCAAAACTGTTTACCAAAATGGATTTACGCTGGGGATACAACAACATCCGCATCAAAGAAGGCGATGAATCTAAAGCCGCATTCGTGTGCTTTCGTGGCGCCTTCGAACCCTTGGTCATGTACTTCGGATTATGCAATTCTCCCGCAACGTTCCAGACCATGATGAACGACATCTTCTCGGATATGGAAGACACCGTTGTTGTCTACATTGATGACATCATGATCTTTACCAAATCCGACGACCCTGCTGTCCATGCCAAAATAGTCAGGGAAGTTCTTCGTCGCCTAGAAGAGAATGACCTTTTCGTCAAACCAGAGAAATGTGTCTTCCATACTAAAGAAGTAGAATTCTTGGGAATGACAATTACTCCCGAGGGAATCAGGATGGACGACGATAAGGTCAAGGCAATTACTGAATGGCCAACTCCGACAAATGTCAGAGGCGTCAGAAGCTTTCTCGGATTAGCAAATTTCTATCGTCGCTTCATTCAGGATTACGCCCAAGTGGCTAGACCCTTGAATGACCTTACCAAGAAGGATATGAAATTCGCATGGGAAGATGCGCAGAGAAACGCATTCAACACATTGAAACAGAAGTTCGTCACCGCTCCCATACTAGCTTTCCCAGACAATGACAAACGCTTCCGTCTAGAATCGGATGCATCTAATTACGCCACAGGTGCTGTTCTATCTATAGAACAAGGAGACAAATGGCACCCCGTCGCGTTCTCTTCCCACTCCATGTCACCGGAAGAACGCAATTACCCTATCGCGGATAAAGAGATGCTAAGCGTTATCCGAAGTCTAGAACAATGGAGACATTATCTGGAAGGTTCCAAGCACGAATTTGAAATCTGGAATGATCACGCGAATCTTCAATTCTTCATGACTCGGCAAGATCTAAATCGACGCCAAGCACACTGGTCTCAATATCTTAGCCGATTCAATTTCAAATGGTTACACAAGGCAGGTTCTCAAATGGGAAAAGCCGATGCCTTATCAAGAAGAGAAGATCACGCAATCGGTATTGAAGCAGATAACAAAGCTGTCCTTGTAATACCTCCGGACAGAATAGCTGCCACGTCAACTGTTCAACTCTCAACCGATTCTGATCTGATCAAGGATAAAATCAGAAAAGCAACCTTCAAAATACGTGAAACAGAAGTCATGAAACTCTGTAAGGAACACGGCATTTGTGAAGAGTCTGATGGAATTCTGATTGACAAGAAAGGAAGACTATACGTTCCTGAAGAAGAAGATCTCCGCATGGAGATTATTCGACTTCATCACGACACACCCCTTGCTGGACATCCCGGATATGAAAAGACAATTGAACTGCTACAGCGCAGCTACGCCTGGCCAGGAATGGCTACGCTCGTAAAAGACTATGTCTCACGCTGTGACAGATGTGCACGTTTCAAAGGGATAAACTATGCTCCTTCTGGAAAGCTCCGTCCCCTTGAAGTTCCGGATCTTCCCTGGGAACATATCTCTGCAGATTTCACTACCGATCTGCCACTCTCGAATGGATTCGATTCTATTCTTGTCGTCGTTGACAGATTCTCCAAAGAAGTCGAATTCATTCCCTGCAACAAGACGGTCACCGCTCTCGACACCGCCCGTCTTTACCTAACCCATGTATGGAAACATCATGGACTTCCTAAAACCATCATATCGGACCGAGGTCCGCAATTCGCATCTCAAGTGATGAAAGACATATGCAAACGTCTTGGCATTACGCCCAAACTCTCCACCGCCTTTCATCCCCAAACTGATGGACAAACTGAACGTATGAATCGAGATCTACAACAGTATCTCCGTCTATTCACGTCAGAAAAGCAAGAAGAATGGACTGATTGGTTACCAATTGCGCAATTCTCATACAACTCGAAGAAGCAAGCTTCTACATCTAAGGCACCTTTCAACGTCACGCACACATATTCTCCAAGAATGGGAATAGAGAATTACACGTCTAAAGCACCAGCTGCTACGGACTTTGTTGACACGCTCGCCAACACGTTGAAAGAAACCAAGGATAACATAATAGAAGCTCAGAAGCGTATGAAGGCGCAAGCCGACAAACACCGCTCTGAATCACCATCTTACGAAATTGGTCAGAAAGTCTGGTTGTCTACAACTAATCTCCGCCTGGCGCAGAGATCTAAGAAACTTTCCCCACGATGGTTGGGCCCTTACGAAATCACAACCCTGATTGGACGGAACGCACTACGTTTGAAGCTTCCGCGTACCATGAAAATTCACCCCGTCGTTAATGTTTCACGTGTCAAACCATATAAGGACAGGTTACGGAAGCAAACCGTTGACAAGCCTGGGCCTGTGATTGTGACGGAAGACAGAGATGATGAATATGAGGTGGACTACATCGTTGATTCTCGTTTACAGGGAAAAACCCTGAAATACCTCGTGCACTGGAAAGGCTATGCGGAATCTGATCGGACATGGGAACCAAGATCTAATCTCAAGAATACACAGGATGCAATAAGGGAATTCAACAAGATACATCCGTCCGCTCCACGATTCCTTCGCATGTCACGGAGTCTATTTGAGTCACTATTCCAGTCGTATGACAACCTAACGAGTCAGGTGGATGATGGACAAATCAATTGGTTGAATACCGTGCCGGATACCGAAGGGGTATAAAAGACTGATGTTTGACGGTCTTCACTCTCACGGTTTCTTTTCCACAAACCACCATCATCACCAATGGATCTCAACGACGTCTACACTTGGGAGAGTGTCCTCCGCGACATCTTCATTCGAAACTTCACTAGGGATAGAGGCAACTTCGTCCTCTCCCTCCTCTTTATACTCTTCATCATCTGCAACGGTTGGATTCTCCGCATGCTCATCCCCTCCCTCCTCGCTTTCATCGCCATCGTCGTCATCACCATCGCCATTCAGTATCTCATGTTCGCTCGGATGATCGTAACCAGACGGTCCACGTCTATCGAGATTAACTGGGACTGGACGACAAGGTGGATGAAGCTCGTCGTATGGCACCTGGATCTGAGCAAGTGGGACAACGTGATAGAGGAACAGCAGGAGAATCCTGATCAGCAGGAATGGCCCACAAACTGGCCTGATCTCGCTGAGGCTCCCATTCCCGACCCTGCACTCGTAGGTGCTCCCCACCCTATTCCTGTCGATGAAAACGATGGTAACCCATTCGAGCCACCAGTGACCTGGACGAACAACAACCTTCAGGTCGCTACTGCTCCGCCAGCAAATGGAGTACCGTGGAGGTTGAGGAGCCAGAAGATCACCCAACAGAGTGGCCGGTCCCCTCAAAGTTCTCGAGGCCTCGCCCGAAACAGACCGACGTGTCAGCACCATCGGGCCCATCGCTGCCCTCCCTCCCTTTGATTATCGTTGAGACTCAACGGACACAACCGCAAGCACCCAAGCCGGTTCGTCTCCCACTCCCAACCCCAAAGACACTGTCTCACCCCCGCCGCCACCTGCCCATGATGCAAACCAAGGCTCAACAGGAATGGAACAAGGCTGAACGTGCCAAAAATGCTCACCCAGGCCCATCCCGTCCCTCCCCTCCCCTGCCTTGGCTGCTGCCGCCTCAGGCAGCGGCTCACTTCTACCCCCTCCTCCGGAACGCTCTCCATGTGACCGTTGTGTCGCCATGGGTTGGGAATGCATCCCGCATCCCCCTGGAGTCAGCTGGAACGCCTGCATTTCCTGTTTTCAGGGAAACAGAAGTGTTTTCTCACAACTGCCCATCCACGACATGCGGCTTTGGCCCTTCGGACGGATTCACCTGCCACCCCTGCCCCCTCCACCAGGCCAAAGAGAACTCGCCAAACAAGGGCGGCAACAGGCAAGGGGACAGGCAAGCAGAGAGCGACGGCTTCTGAGGACGACGACTCAGATGACCCATTGGCCATTGAGCAGACCAAGTGGCTGGAAGACAAAGGGCAGGCCTGCCCAAGCACAAGCAAGAAGAGAACAAGGGCTCAGTCGGCATCAGAGGAGCCGAAGGCGAAGAGGGTAAAACAAAGTGAGTTCATAGGTCATTCACATCTCTATTTGACATTAACATGGTCTACCAGCCCCAGTGGTTGTTACGAACGCTTCATTCCTTATCCTAATCATCCCTACATTCCATTACGCTTACTAGGTTTCTCTTCGTCTCTTGGACTTAGTCGTTTCACTTTCTCTTTTGTTATCTTATCTTATCGTGTCACGTGACTTACTTACATAAGCTAGGTCTAGATCTTCGCTTACTACTGATGACTCACCGCTCACTCGTCAGCATCAGTCAGCATTACTCATCATATGACTCACGCTTACTCATTCCGCAGTAGAGCTAGTTACGCTATTGGCTAGTAGTCAGTATGAGTCATACCCAGTCACCTACGATAAGGTTTAGCCACAACATGTACAAACATTGACAATAGTATATAAACCCGGGTCGACAAGCACTGGACTCCCCAGTCTTGTTCTCCTGGAGTTTCCTCATCGAACCTCAGCCAAGTTCATCGGCTCGCTATTGTCTAGTGTGAGTCTTAGCTCTTAGTTGAGTTGAGTCGTTTCAGTGGTCGAGGTCCCGACCTCTCGAGGGTCATCAGAGAGCAAGGACACCTTCCAGGTGTCTTGGTGGTCGCTCGTCCGTCGAGCGACTCGACCGACTATGCCGAGTGGAGGGATTATGCTCTGAGGCTCGAAGATGCCATCCATCCTTCGGCTGCTCGGTTTGACCAAATGGAGGCTCGACTCTCTGAGCTGGAGTCTGGGCTCTCTGTGGTGTCCCAGCAGGTCAGTGGGATGTCGAGGGCATTGGAAACCGTCAGGCAAGTACAAGCCGTGGACCATCGTCCATCACCGGCCGCCTTGTTTGTCTGGCATCCTCGCCCATCTCCCTCTGCCTCTCTCCCTCTTTGCTTCCCCTCGGCTTCGGCTCCCCCACGATCCGCCTTGTCCCGCTCGCCCTCAGTCGCTGCACCTCTCCCGGCGCCCGAGATCGTCGCTGCGGCCAGCACGGTTACCTTGGAGGCCGACCCGACTGTGGACTCAAGGCCAGTCATTGCATCGAGTGACCAAGGGACAGTCACACCGCCGGCCAACACCCACACTGAGTCTCACATTGGTACAGCCATGCAGGCTTTGTTCCAATACCCCTTCCAGCCGTCCAGTCCGGCCACTGATTCAGATGACAGTCCATTGGGTGAAGATGCTGGTACAACTGACAAAGTTCCCTCAGGGGATGATCTATCAGAGACGATGGACACTGGGGAGTGAGGGCAGGGCTGATGCATATCATCATTTATCTTGTACTTTATATACATCGCAATAGAGTGTTTTCTGAGCAGTCTATTCAAAACGCCTACTTAAGCAGTAAAGTCCTAAAGAAAGAAACCTAGATTAGGGTCTCTTTTTGGTAGGTGTTACTACACCATCGTCCTTGTGAGCTGGAGTCTTCCTTGGTCTACCTGACCTGCGAGCCGATGGCTCAGGGACTTTATGGAATGTTTCATCGGCTGCACCCTGGATCAAATTGTCATTTGTCAGTCAAGCTCAATATATACATAAGTGCACTGACCTTGTCAGCCTTGGTCTCGGCCAGCTGCCTTGAATCCTTCTCTTTGCGAACTCTCTTGGTGAGCCTGTCATCGGCCAACGAATCGGCGGCTGAACCATCCTCTTCAGTCAGAGAACGTTTATTCTTCCTACCCTGTGTTAAAGTTTTCTCCTTCCTGTCATCGGTGGCACCCTGGGTCACATTGTCATTTGTCAGTCAAGCTCAATATACACATATGTGCACTTACCTTGTCCGCCTTGGTCTCGGCCGGCTGCCTTGAATCCTTCTCTCTTGGTGATCCTGTCACTGGTCGACGGATCAGCGACTCTGAGTTAGACTTTGTGAGCAAAGATAAAGTTGTTATGTATTACCTTGTCAGTCCCCTGAGACGTTTTCTCCTTGGATGCTGACTGTTCCTTGTAAACCTTGGACGGTTCACCTTGTTTGGTTCTGACATCATGCCAGCTGGAAGGGCCTGGGGTCTTTCGGGATGCAGTACGATGTTTATCGAAAGCTGGCAAATCTGTCGGCCGATTAGCATGCTCTCATCAATGTCAATGCTGCATGGACCCACCATAGTCCCCCATTTCATTGTCTTCATCCTCACAGAGACAAGTTCATTGTCAGTGGGTTCTGGCGAGGGAGCTCTCTGACAACTCTGGAGCCGTTTGCTCTGGCCATGTGTTACCTGGAATCCCCCTTTCACCCCTCCCACCTGACTCCAAGCAAATATCGGCACCTTCCTGGCCTGCTGTCTGCTCTGCCAGAAACTAAGCAAGCTTTCGACTTGCTTTTGCCTCATCTTCGATGGATCAATCATCACAAACCCTTTCGGCAGATAGTCGGCATGGATGAAGGTGGCTTGTCGTTTAGCCACCTCGCCAAATGGAACCTTGGCCTTGTGGCTACCCGACTCTAGTCCTGTCGACCTGCTCAGCCGAGATCTATTCAACCTCGGCCGACTCACTGTAATGAGCAGTCAAGAAGGCTCACATCACATCCTTCATCTGGTCAAGGTTCATCAGCTTGATATCAGGAATGATTGGAGGCTCATTCACTGTCCAATCAGGCTTGAGCAACTTTATCATCGCCTCAACCCTATTCTTCTTCTTCTTCCTAGTAATGACCGGCAAGCCTTCCAAAGACCCTTCATCTTCGCTCCCTTCTTCGGCTGGCCTGTCGTTCACCCCAAAAGCTGTGTTGGCCCATTTGTTCCATTTAGGGCGAATGCTGTCCCAATGTTCAAACAGCGGGCCATTGTCCAACTCGTCGTTGTAATCGAAGCTGAATTGTATGGTTAGCTTGAGATCGACAGCGGCCGATGAAGCTAACTGATTGAGAAATAAGGACATCGTCGTCTTTGTCCTTCCATGCACTCATGACCATCATCCGCGCTCCACAGTTCTTCCACATATTCTTAGCAAACGCAAGGACCATGTTTGGAGCTTTCTTCGACGCATTGCTGATTACATAGCCATAGAGCTCAATACCAGCCGATCAATCAGACAGTCAGAGGACCTACTCAGCTTGGACTTCGGCCAACGGCTTGTCTGCATTCCATTCTTCGACCTCAGCCTCTAGTTGCTCTCTGTCGTCCTTGGAAAGTGATTCCAGGAATTTAGTGATGCCAGCCTGCCAATGCTTGATCATCCCCTGGGACCCCCGCTTCTCCTGAAACTTGTATTCGATGATTGCCATCACCTCTTCTTTGTTCCTTTGGGATACAATGTTGCGGGCCGTCCAGCGCTGACTATACTTTGGCTTGTCCTCGGCTCGTTTGCGAGACTTGCTGTACAACCATAATGTGTATTGCTAGTGTATTATTGCAATCAGCATCTAAGGGCTTAAAACACTGGATTCACTCACATTTTTGCGGTATTTGAAAGCCTCAAGTCCAAGCCCCTTGACAGACTCGAGCTCAGCTAACCTGCCCCACATATTCTTCATGATTGACGCCTTCTTGGCCTTCTCTGAATTTTTCCAAGGCGTGACGAACTCCGCCATAATAGCCAACTCTTCCTCTGAAAATTCTGTCAGCCGCTTCTTCAGCTGGTTTGGCCCATCTTCTGCTTGCTCAACATTCTCCTCGTTAGGGTTCTCTTCCTCGAATTCATCCTCTGCCAACGAATCTATGTTACCGTCACCTGGGTGGTCTATATCACCCGGTTCCTCAGAGGCATGATTGCTGGAGGGAAGGTCCTGTTTATCATAGGAACGTTCAGCTGTCGTTTGGGTGGCAGACTTCATGACCATCTTTCTGTTGCTTCAGGTGCAAGAGAAACAAATCCTGGTGTCAGTGCAGTCAGGAACCTTGGTTGCTGGTCATTGGCTCCTTCGGTCTGATAGGTCCCAATGATGTTGGCTCTGGGTCAATTTATCAGACATCTAAATTAGGCCCGAGGACGTCGGGTGTGAAGCTGTCAATCAGACACTTGTCACCTTTCAGCCATGTCTGCATCTTACATCGTCTTGATGACATCGGATAAGAAGCTGTCAAGATATCGGCTAATGCATCCGATGTCAAGTGGCTGTTGTTCAGAGGAAGGATCTGATGGCTCTGACATACAAATGCTTCCGCGAGTGATCAAAGGCTTCGGCCCGTTCATCTTGTCACCTATGCCCCTGGGTGGCCTGAAATATGCTAACCTGCCAATGAGGCAAATGTTATCACCAAGTATCCGATTGTACAATGGTCAAGCCCAAGATCGAGAAGGCCACACCATGGACCCCAGTGCAAGAGGTCAAGTTTCTCAAGAAGGGATCAAAGATCAAGATGGTCAAGCTCACCCCGCCAAGCCACAGGAGCAAAAAACACAAGGCTGCTATTCCTCAATCATCACCTCAGATGCCGAGACTGGAAACGCCACTGGATCGTGGCCTCACACCAAGCACTGCTGATCGGATGTATGACGCAGCTGATGGAGAGTATGTTCTGCCTTCTTTGAAACTACCAAAACCCAAGGTATGCTCGGCTGTGTGGGTGCCCAGATTTAATGACTGAGCGTATTTGAATAAGACCCAAAACGATTATTTGAGGGAGTCCCTGGACATGAAAGATGAATACCTCACTGCTTGGCTGGATATGGAGGCGCCTTCTGAGAGAATTTGCAAAATCTGTCAGGGAGGCAGAGTGTATAAGTACCAGG
The DNA here is from genome assembly GCA_038093975.1 of Chalciporus piperatus. Taxonomy (NCBI): domain Eukaryota; kingdom Fungi; phylum Basidiomycota; class Agaricomycetes; order Boletales; family Boletaceae; genus Chalciporus; species Chalciporus piperatus. Next base: position 12,973 of record JBBPTG010000332.1, on the reverse strand, counting down.
ACTGTTTTATGCAACCGGTCTTCTGTACAGGTTGCTGCAGAAAGCAACACGAACAACACCCTCTTCATAGGGTGTTACAATAGACCGGAGATTGTTTTGAGGAATCCACACTCCATCAGATATGTCGTTTGAAGCACTGACAAATCGGTCAATGACAGACTATTCACACAGACAGGGTTGGAACTCCATCTGGGACATTTAGGAAGTCCCTGTCCCCATACTGCCCCTCTACCTCCAGTCACCTTGGAGGACAAGGCTTGGGAGGATGATGGCTATGAGAGTAAAGTTGGTTTTTCCTGATGTCCTCATCATCGGTTTTTAGCCAAAGACAGGCAGCCAACCCAGTTATCTGGACACCCTGAAACCAAGATACGCAGTCAATTTTTTATGTATAGAATCTCTTTGTGGGGCTGGATAGAGCACATCTGTGAGATCATTTTGAGCTAACAATCATGAAAATCTGTGGTCTCGTTGTCGAGATCAAATTCAAACAAGGTGATATGGGGACATATGTTGATATTGACACGAAATAATGGCATGGATTGGGATGGACAGCCCCCTCGCTGGACCTTCTGGGACTTCAAGCCGGAGATCAACGCCGCGCTGGTGAACGCAGCAGTGCTGCTGTATACCGACTGGTACGATCATCCATCCCCACAGAATGATAATGAAGGCCACTGATACTATGCTGGAGCAGTACAACACATCTATATCATTCAGTCTGATGGCGGTAACACCAGATATTCTTGCCGACCTTCTCAAGGATGGGGAGGAGGACACGGATGGGGTGCCTGACGATGAGGAGGGGTCATAGGTCAATATATGGTGTATGTACAACTCTGGATTCCCAAAACAATATAAACTGCATTATGATTGCGAGAATCCTTGCTTTAAGGTTTAATAGGATGTGTAGAGTGATATAAGGATGGCACACATGCCAGGTCAGGCAACGTCACAAGCCTCCACCTCACCCCAAAATCGCCATTGCTGAACATGCTGGGAAGAGTAACAAGGGGTTTCGCTGTCTGCACTCACACCTGTAAGCCAGCGGGCTGCCTCAGCAATAGTGGAACCCCCTGGTGGGCCAGGGAGGGTTTGTCTTTGAGGAGGTATAACCTGAACGCCATGAGCTACTGGTGCACATTCCAGCTATCCGGAGGATTCCAAAGTTCAACGCCAAACTGCCTGAGCGTCTTGGTCTAACCGTCGAGGAGATCAACCATATCTATGCACTAGTTGCCTCGACGTCGTCGTCCGCCGACCCTGCACCGACGCAGGTTAGTGAGGATGTCAGCATGGAGGGCGATGAGAATGAAGATGAGGAAGGCTCGTAAGTTCAGACAGAAGGGAGCGAGATGAATATGAAGCCCGATGTCGACATATATCGAACACTTAATAACCCACCAATGACTCGAGTACTGTCAGTAGTCTCGACGAGATCTGGAGCGACCTCCTTCTTCTCTGTTGTGCCCTCCTCCTTCTTGCCTAACCTGGGGACGGGTACCTCTAGCCCCTCCCTCCAGTACCAAATCATGCCCTTCCGCATTCTCTATGTCCCCAATCCATCTTGTGGTTGTGATAGTGCAGTAGACTCTGGCTTTACAACACGGACGTTACCCCGCACGACTGTAGAAAGCCTAATTCAACAGCTCCCTCGCCACATAGCTTATCTGGGACGCAGGCCGACAAGGGGCGAGAACACCACCGTATGAATCTCAGAATGGGTATGTAACATGAATATGCCTTGCGTGGAGCATGATTCCTTATATGTTATAGCCGTGGGTAGTGCACCGACTTGGTCGAATAAGTGGCTCCCAAAACTTCGATGTTTCGTACATGACGTGGGAGAGATTCAAGACCATTCTGTCCACTTCAGATGTTGCGGCCATGTCTGAGCTGTCGAGATACAAGGGGAGGCATCGATTACACCATCGATTACAAGTAGGCAGCCAGTCAAGAAATTTTCCCTACATTTATCAGCTTTAAACACCATCATGTGGCCACCCCCAAATCAACTCCATGCCAGGCAGAAGATGAGCGTCATCAACAACCTCATGTCGCTTCCCTATTGTGAACTCGCCCCCTCAGACATAGCGACTCTATTCTCACCGACACTGTTCTGAAGCGGTCAAACAACGACAGCGGGCTGCATGTCCTACTTCCTGGAACACCAAGCAACGGACCTGGGAATACCTCCAGGGCCAGGCACCTGGTGGCGAACATTGGCTTCCCAGCAATATGTCCCAATGTTCCTTTCTTGATTTCCCAACTTAGCTTTTCCTACTTACTTACCTTTCTTTTACTTATACAGCGCTACCTTGCGCTCCATTCGACTTCTAATCTATCTAGATCGATTCCTCAGGTCATTTTACCTAGGGTACCAACTTGGTTCATTACCAAGTGTTGTTCCCTTCGCTCTGCACTAGCAGAGCTTTACTTATGCACTTCCTTGACACTTTGTTTACCTTTGTTTACCTTGAAGCGCACACTCCTCCAGAGTCCATTGTAGCTAACCTTCAGTTACTCACATTGCTAGGTACTGTTACCTATGTCTTCACTCAAATATATCTTCAGTTACTCACATTGGACTCTAGTCCAAGTATCCAATAGCCTCTTGAGTCGACCTAGCAACTGGCTAGTCCACCCCTACAAGTCTTTGGCTGCCACACAATGAACATTGCCTTAGCAATCACCCCGATATCCCAGCTAGACAACGACACTGCTTAAATGTCAAGGCCCATTTCCTCAGTAACCTTTATCTCAATCGTCAGCTTGTTGAGGTTGTTGACTCCATCACACTGCCGCCTGAGTCCTTAATCCACGACATCAAAACACACCATAGCCTACCACCAGTCCTCGAACCCTCATCCAACACACGCTCAAAAGGGGCTATTTTTGCTCAAGTTGGCTGGAATCAGTTGCTTACCGATGTTAACCTCGACGACCTTCGTAAAATCATCGCTATTCCCAAGTGGAGCACGAGGCACCGAGTGCGACCATCTCAGGCATACCATTCATGGAGTCGGAGAACGGCATGTTGCTCGCACCCCAGCCTTGTTGTAACAACATAGGATGCATCCGCACCAGGAAACCATGACATCTCCAACCCACCCCCTCAACGCTCTTAAAACCTCCCTTGCATCATCTGTTCACAAGCATCTTCATCCAAGGTTGTTATAACTCCGTCCTACCCAACTGGACAAGTATCATGCAGGGACTAGCTTCTGACCTCACGTCGTGTATAACTGCCACCCTCTGTGGATCACCACCCCCCCGTCCCCTCTCATCTTTCACCCCCTGTCGTCCATCTGCAGCTATCCTCCCGACTCCAGGTTCTATTTCCAGGTCCAACAGATTTTTCATTCACCTGTACACAGCAAGCGGAGCTTCAAACCTGTCTGACCAACGAACATGTTCTCACCATTTTGCCTATGGGAAGTGGTAAAAGTTTGGCCTTCTTTGTGGCCCCTATATTAAATGCATCCAGCCTCTTCATTGTGGTGACCCCCTTTGTCGCCCTGACTGAAGATATGGAGCGCAGATTGGCTGCTCTACTTATTATTGGCTTCCGGAAAAATGGACTTCGGATATCAACCCGTTTCAGGGTCAGACGACTGATTCCTCGAGTTGGCAGAGCAAGCTTGTCAGCACATTGCAACCGACTATGAGGAGTTGGAGGATGAAGACCCAGATGCTCTCATGCCTCTGATGTTTGAGGCAGGACTATACTTCATTTGCGATATTGTTACAGATGACAGTGGCACCTTCCGCCTTGCCTTCCATAAGGCCATCTTCAACAAGGCTTTCATGTCTGCCTTCCGACTCACCATCACTCAAGTGAGAGAAATCATGGGCATCGCCAATCATGACCTTTCACGGACCATTGCCAATGTCGAGCGTACCTCCAACTGTTCCAAACGACGGACACTTCATGTTCAAGACACCCTTAAAGACCAGCTGATCGTCCACTTCCACAACTTGATGAAATTCTCTTGCACAATGTTCATCCTCGACCTCCTAAACAGATGTGTGGTCCAGACGTGGATCACTATGTTCACCATGGAGGAGGAGGCACATGTGATGCCCAAGTGCTCATCAATCAAATGAATGACGAAGATGATGCGACCACACAGGTCAACATCATATTGGGGCAATTCTTTTATGAAATCATGGCAGAGTCTCCGAACAAAGAAGCTGCCCGGGATGGTGCTTGGACCAACATCCCAAGAGAACTACGCTCCGAGGAATCCAATCAATCCATAGCACTTCCATTCTCTGCAGCCCAATACACCTTCAGCACTCCAGACCAATGGAACCTCCATTTCAATTGTATGTTTCCAATACCTAGAACAAAATTTCCGAAAATGTTCCTTCTATCACAAATGGCTCCAGCTCTTGGCCTACGACACAGCTCTGGGCCCCACTTCGTCTGGACAGCGGTTTAACGTGAGAATCACTGAGTTGTTGCAAATTGCAAAGTGTCTCGAGGTTGCCAATGTACTCTCCAGATGGTACAACTTGGATATATTGCAGATCAAGCATCGCAGCACAGGTAAATAGATGTCATCTTTAGCATGGTCACTGTTATATTTTATCTTCAGAAACCGATGTCAAAGGCACCGCTGGGATGGCATTCTGAATGTTGGAGGACAGGGTCAGCAGGGTCGGGGATGCTGGTGCAGAGGAGGGGATAGACATGGAGATGGATCAGGAAGCGGCAGGAGAAAAAAAGGACAGGTCTAACCACGAAGCTGGCACCCAGGATGAGATGGACAATGAACATAAGTCTGTTTCAATTCACATTATTAATACATGGGATTAAGAATTCTGCGCAGCTTCTCCTCCGCCTCCGAATCAACTTCAAGCTTCTGCGTTGCAGTGTCGATCCCCAACTCCCGACATCGGTCGTGATCCACTTGATTTCATGCTGGAGCCATCACTGGCCTAGATTGGTGACTCTCGGACCTGTCAATTTCGTGTTGTGGACTTCTCCTTAGCCATATGCTGCTTGTACTCTCGCTGCTTGTACTCCCAACTACGTGATCCCGTTTGTGCACATCCACTGAATTTCAAACTGTGATGCAAAATGATGCAGGACATCTAGTCCTCTCGTTGCATCTGGACGGCTCTCTATATGCCCTGCTTATTCTGGCTTCTCTCGCGCGTTCAGCTGGGATACAGTTGCTGCAGAGCGAGTGGTAAGATACCTGGCTGAACCTGACCGAACATGCGTGTTATTGATCACAACTATGAATACTGCAAGCATCACACCTCGATATGTGAAGAGCTACGGGCAGACAGCCACCCCACACGCCATGGGCAATGGCGAAAACTTGGGAATGGTGCCTTTGTCGGCCGCTTGTCTCAGCCCTGTTAGATGGTGGAGAAAGATTTCTGGATGGGTCTGGTATGTCGTCCTTGCTCGTCATGTCGTACTGACCACTTCCTTCGACCCTCGACCTCGATGATCACACAGTACAAATGTCAATGGCGCTGCCTGGTCATTCTCCTACTTTCGCTGGCTCACAGGACATGTCGACAAAGTGTTTCATCCCTTGCCCACGCGAAATGTTCCCGGACAAGCTTTGGGTATTTTTCTATGGGCCCTAAAAGTGATGGCGTAACGAGAGGAACACAACTATACAGGAGAGTGGCATTTGACATTGCCGAAACCATGCTAAGTCTGAAAGAAAAGTACATGCAACGGTAATTTTACATGGAGAGGAAAAAATTTTCAACAGCACCCAAAGTAGGGTATCGAATGAGAGGAGCAACAGCAACAGCTACGACCTGCATCACGCTCCGGCTGTAAAATATGGAGAGGCGACAATAATATTCCATGAAATGCCATTGTCCCATGTCTGACAAGTCCTTCTCCCACTTGATGTCGTCATTTCCAGCATTGCGTGGGCACGCAGCAAGAAGAGAGCGAAAGTGTGTATGCCAGGGGATGGCCTGCTTCCAATTTTGGGACAACTCCCATTTGGTGTCATGCCACGTGACTGCTTCCTTAGGAATGTCCAATGACGAACGAAACAAGTCTCGACGAGCGTTTAGGCGGGCATGACGATCAGGAAGATGATGCTGAACGCGGAGTGCACTTCCATGTTCAGATTGCTAATCACATTGTGAACAACGTGGGGAGGTGACACAAATTCGATACTGCTCGATCATTCAGTTTGATATCCACACTTATCTCATATACATGTACATGTGCGTAGAAGTTACAAGATTGCATTGCTTTCTGCCCATAGCTCTTCAAATACTGAGGTGCGATGCTTGCAGTATTCATCGTTGTGATCAATAACACGGGTTTGGTAAGGTTCAGTCAAGTTCGGCCAGGTTCGGCCAGGTTTCCTACCACTCGCGCTGCAGCAAGTGTGTCCCAGCCAAAAGTGTTACTTTTGGTGATTCCCCAACTTAGCTTTTCCTACTTACTTACTTTCCTTTGACACATACAGCGCTACCTAGCGCTCCATTCGACTTCTAACCTATCTGGATCGATTCCTCAGGTCATTCAGGTCATTGAACTTGGTTTGTTACCTAGTGTTGTTCCCTTCGCTCTGCACTAGCAGAGCTTTACTTATGCACTTCCTTGACACTTTGTCTACCTTTGTTTACCTTGAAGCGCAACTCCTTCCAGAGTCGATTGTAGCTAACCTTCAGTTACTCACATTGGACTCTAGGCACTGTTACCTCCACTCAAATATATCATAGTTACTCACATTGGACTCTAGTCCAAGCCTCCAATAGACCCTTGAGTCGACCTAGCAACTGGCTAGTCCACCCCTGCAAGTCTTTGGCTGCAACACTGACAGCTGCCACACTGAAAAGGCATTCTTGAGACAACGACGATTGATCAGAACCACTTTGGGAAAATAAAAGACAGGTGTGGGAGAATGTTTCCTAAAGGGAGGTCGCATCCACCCCGGAAAAGGACGTCGTGTCCAACGAGCACACCAGGAGGGCCTGGGTCGGGGAGTAGGCCATTATTGCATCCCAATCTGAACGAGACTCAAATAGGTATTACCACACGTCCACAGTACCAACAAATCTCGGGATATTATGCACCAAGTTAGAATGGATTGATCCTCTCGAGATGGTGGTCCATGTTTGCTGGCAGCACGCATGCACCAGGTGTCGACGGATTTCGGATCGTGGCGGCCAACAATGAATGCTGTTGTGAGGTAGGCGTCAAAACACGGAATCCTGGTATCCGCTGATAGTGCATCACCAAGTCGGGCACACTCCACAATCGTGTTCATGAATATCAGCATCCGTTGAAAAAAACTGATACCCCTTGCACAAGCTTCTTTGATCGTGGTTTTGTGCATGGTGTAGATCTGGTTCATGATATAGTATCGCGCCAGAGCAGACGACGGAGGTGCTCATGATAACACGCAGGGATCCTGGTCCTGATTGCCCTGTTGGTGCTGTTGCTCTCTTGCTCGTACACAGTCGTCATGGTTTGCCCTTGCGTGTACTCCACAGTGTACGTCAACATGGTCTTTTGAAATTCTCAAAATCAAGGCAACTGCAACTAGTGGTCAAGCCAAATTGGTAGGACTGGCAACTGAAGTCCAGTTGTGATCAGTTGCGGTGCAGTCCAGTTGCCAGTCTTAATCAGGTGCGCAACTGGACCTCGAAACACTAACAATGGCTCAAAATGATATCCCACAAACTTACATGGCAAGGCTTGTTGCAGCCACAGACTTGCAGGGGTGGACTTGCCAGTTCTCAAGGGTCTACTGGAGGTTTGGACTAGAGTCCAATGTGAGTAACAAGGATATATTTGAGTCAAGAAATAGGTAACAGTACCTAGAGTCCAAGGTGAGTAACTGAAGGTTAGCTACAATCGACTCTGGAAGGAGTGTGTGCTTCAAGGTAAACAACGTGTCAAGGAAGTGCCACACAAGTCTAAGGTTAGCAGAGCAAAGGGAACAACACTAGGTAATGAACCAAGTTGGTACCTTAGGTAAAATGACCTGAGGAATCGATCTAGATAGGTTAGAAGTCGAATGGAGCGCTAGGTAGCGCTGTATGAGTAAAAGGAAAGTAAGTAAGTAGGAAAAGGTAAGTTGGGGAATCACCAAAGTAACAAGGCTTTGGTTTGAGCAGCTACTTGAGCAGACCAAGCAGCGTGAAAAGTTTGCAAGTCCTGACCGACAAGACAAGCCTTGGCCTCTAACATGCGCTGTTGGCACTTTGTCCATTGTGATCCATCCACACTCCCAAGTTAGACATGAACTTCTCTTGCAAGAACAGAACTTGAGCATCAAGAACAGATAGGTGTTGATGATACTGTCAAATAAACTCAATTATCGTCTTGGGAAATGAACGCTGAAAGCACTTACACCAGAAACACACAATTCCTTGAGCCCACTCCATAGTCTCTCATAACCTTCACCATCAGAAAGCCAAAAGCCAGAACATTTCCTTGGATGATAAACAAGTTGGTGGGCCCAGTTATGAGCAAAGGCATGAAAGACAGAAATGCCAAAGTAAACTCTGGCCAGATCCTCCCCCAAAAAGTCCCATTTGACACAGCTGTGATGAAGCTGGCAGCCAATATCATATCAAAATTCAACTTTCATGGACTGGGGTAGTTGAGACAACAGCTTCCTCAGGAGTGCCAGGGCATAGTGCTGTCTTTTGGGGTGGTCATGTTCACCATCCACAATACAATATCATGGTGCCACAACAGAGCCATGAGCCCAGTGTCAGAGAAGAACTGAGTGCTAGCTTTTACTCTGTGTTCATCAGCAGCCTTGAAAGAATCATGACACTCCTGATTCTAGAATAGCAGGGGAGACCTGCATGCCTGGTGCTACTTCATCAGCAGGGGGCTGTCTACCTTAAGGTTGACGCAGGCTAGCAACAAGATCCTCAGCCTCCTTGACCTTGGCTTCTGAGAGCAAAAAAGACTGAGTTAGGATGCTGGCGTTTTGGATCCCTAGGTGAATGTCTTCTCCTCTGTGTAAAGCATGCATCCAAACATACAATACAATCCACCCTTGAGGAACAACCTGCATGAGACAAAGCATAAAGCAAAGCAAAGTGTTGAACTCACAGAGAAGAATCGTCATGACAAAGATCACCACCAAACAAATGGGACAGCGAGATTGCAAGTATTGAGAAGGAGATTGGGAATTGATTGTCTCAGTTCGCGTGAGAGGACTTCATCTACACACGTGGATGTAGTCTGATGAAGATAGATATACCAATGAAAGGCATTGGTGTAACATCGACGAAGTGGTTTCTGAATGCAAAGTCAATAAATCTTGAAACACATGAGCATAGGATTGAACATACCAAGGAGGAAGACATAGATCTGCTTTCCAAAAAGGCTTCCACTGCTGCACACCATCCAGAAACATTGGGAGGCATCCTGAGGAAGCATTCCCGATTGAACTCCAAGAGAGAAATAGAGACTGCAAGGGAGGGGAAAAGAGGAGTAGATGGGAATAGACCCAAGCTGAGAAGCTGCAGGATTACACTTGCACACAGATAGAGTAACTGTCTCAAACACTGTTTGACAGTGTCAGCCCATGAGATTGCAGAAACAAGGAAGCACAGCAGAGGGCTTACTGTCAAAGTGAACAACTCGAGCATCACCACAAGAACATGTCTGTATGGTGACTTGAGAAGTGGCAGAGGCCAGGTAAGCCAGATAAGGGTCAACAAGGCTGGGGATGACTTTATCACACCATCGAGCCCATTGCCGAGCTTTCTTACTGCCAGACTTGTTTGGGGAAGAAGGCACTGGAGTGCTGGTATCTTCATAATGGAAGAAGGACGTGTCACTGGAAGGGAAGGAAGGAGAGTCACTGGAAGGGAAGGAAGGAAAGGGTGAGCTGGAGGATAGGAAAGATTTCATAGACTTCTGAGAGATCAAAGGGGGTCTGGAAAGCCCTTGACCATAGCTTTGACCAGCAATGTGCATGACAGGGCGAACACAAGACTTTGCTTCTTGAGCCTGGAATACTAACAAGACATGTCACCAGTGATGAGGTAGCTGGCCATGCTGACATGAGGGAAGCAAGACGGCCAACCCAGGGGCGCGTGAGAGCAGCATCACTGGAAGCAATGCCAAGACCAACTCGCCATCAAGAGTCATGGACAATTGAGTCCAAGTCCACTATGTTGAAAACAGAGGCAACAAGACGATCCCGCTCAGTCTGAACTTCTGCAGTGGCATGGGCATGGGCAGTTGAGACACGGTGAAGGAACAGTAGCTTGATGTGTACGGACAGTTCCGACACCTCCCAAAGGACACGGCATGTCGTGTGGAGTAAGATCATATGTGGTCTCTGTGCACCAGCTCCAAGTATGGTACTTCACGTTGCATGGCCCACAACTCCTCAGCAGTGTGGCCGAGAGAGTTCAGGGCAGCTTTCCAGTTTTCCCAACCCTTCTCCGACACCTTCGAGATCTTGGTCCCTTCATCCCAGGGTGGAAGGAGCAACCAGTCGAGTGAGGGGTACGCTACCCACCCAGCAACAATGGCATGTGTACATGACATATTATTCTCGGCCGTCACTCATCCACAACCATTTAACACTGGATTTGATCTCGCCTCTCTAACACCGTGCTCTTCACCTCCTCTCTACTCGCCATCCATCACAACATGATGTCTGCTCAGAAAGCCAACACCTCTGCTCAAGCTCTCGCAGAGTTCCTCAAGATCACCATTGAGGCCATCATTCAAAGTGGCGAAGGCCGAGGGAGCCGCTTGTCAAGCTCGGAGTTGGAGGCTCGCACCCAAGACTGGGAGAGGAGATTGGATTCGATGAGGGCGGCATTGGTGCGTCCAGACTACTCCCTCCTACCCTATTCTATGCTCATCTTTCTCACCCACAGCATCGTTTTCGCCCTATGGCTGAGGCTGTGACCATCATCCCTCTGATAGTCATCGCCGCAGACATTCGGATCCCCAGCTGCACCAACGTCAACAGTTGGCCGGTATGGGAGTCCATCCTCCATCCTGGCGACTCCATCCAGTTCCACCATTGGTACCGGCCATCTGAGGCCACTGACTCGACATCGCTGCCACTGCCGAGTTGCCCACCACCCTGCCTTCTACGACTCCTCGCATCACCTCGCCGCCGCCAGCTCGTCAAGCAAAGGGTAAACAGAGGGCGGTTGCAGTCGAGTCAGATGAGGTTGAGGAGCCAGAAGATCACCCAACAGAGTGGCCGGTCCCCTCAAAGTTCTCGAGGCCTCGCCCGAAACAGACCGACGTGTCAGCACCATCGGGCCCATCGCTGCCCTCCCTCCCTTTGATTATCGTTGAGACTCAACGGACACAACCGCAAGCACCCAAGCCGGTTCGTCTCCCACTCCCAACCCCAAAGACACTGTCTCACCCCCGCCGCCACCTGCCCATGATGCAAACCAAGGCTCAACAGGAATGGAACAAGGCTGAACGTGCCAAAAATGCTCACCCAGGCCCATCCCGTCCCTCCCCTCCCCTGCCTTGGCTGCTGCCGCCTCAGGCAGCGGCTCACTTCTACCCCCTCCTCCGGAACGCTCTCCATGTGACCGTTGTGTCGCCATGGGTTGGGAATGCATCCCGCATCCCCCTGGAGTCAGCTGGAACGCCTGCATTTCCTGTTTTCAGGGAAACAGAAGTGTTTTCTCACAACTGCCCATCCACGACATGCGGCTTTGGCCCTTCGGACGGATTCACCTGCCACCCCTGCCCCCTCCACCAGGCCAAAGAGAACTCGCCAAACAAGGGCGGCAACAGGCAAGGGGACAGGCAAGCAGAGAGCGACGGCTTCTGAGGACGACGACTCAGATGACCCATTGGCCATTGAGCAGACCAAGTGGCTGGAAGACAAAGGGCAGGCCTGCCCAAGCACAAGCAAGAAGAGAACAAGGGCTCAGTCGGCATCAGAGGAGCCGAAGGCGAAGAGGGTAAAACAAAGTGAGTTCATAGGTCATTCACATCTCTATTTGACATTAACATGGTCTACCAGCCCCAGTGGTTGTTACGAACGCTTCATTCCTTATCCTAATCATCCCTACATTCCATTACGCTTACTAGGTTTCTCTTCGTCTCTTGGACTTAGTCGTTTCACTTTCTCTTTTGTTATCTTATCTTATCGTGTCACGTGACTTACTTACATAAGCTAGGTCTAGATCTTCGCTTACTACTGATGACTCACCGCTCACTCGTCAGCATCAGTCAGCATTACTCATCATATGACTCACGCTTACTCATTCCGCAGTAGAGCTAGTTACGCTATTGGCTAGTAGTCAGTATGAGTCATACCCAGTCACCTACGATAAGGTTTAGCCAAACATGTACAAACATTGACAATAGTATATAAACCCGGGTCGACAAGCACTGGACTCCCCAGTCTTGTTCTCCTGGAGTTTCCTCATCGAACCTCAGCCAAGTTCATCGGCTCGCTATTGTCTAGTGTGAGTCTTAGCTCTTAGTTGAGTTGAGTCGTTTCAGTGGTCGAGGTCCCGACCTCTCGAGGGTCATCAGAGAGCAAGGACACCTTCCAGGTGTCTTGGTGGTCGCTCGTCCGTCGAGCGACTCGACCGACTATGCCGAGTGGAGGGATTATGCTCTGAGGCTCGAAGATGCCATCCATCCTTCGGCTGCTCGGTTTGACCAAATGGAGGCTCGACTCTCTGAGCTGGAGTCTGGGCTCTCTGTGGTGTCCCAGCAGGTCAGTGGGATGTCGAGGGCATTGGAAACCGTCAGGCAAGTACAAGCCGTGGACCATCGTCCATCACCGGCCGCCTTGTTTGTCTGGCATCCTCGCCCATCTCCCTCTGCCTCTCTCCCTCTTTGCTTCCCCTCGGCTTCGGCTCCCCCACGATCCGCCTTGTCCCGCTCGCCCTCAGTCGCTGCACCTCTCCCGGCGCCCGAGATCGTCGCTGCGGCCAGCACGGTTACCTTGGAGGCCGACCCGACTGTGGACTCAAGGCCAGTCATTGCATCGAGTGACCAAGG
>JBBPTG010000331.1:0-23436 GCA_038093975.1 Chalciporus piperatus | reverse complement strand
GAGAGAGATATTCCTGTACAACTGGGTTAGTTGTGTCTACTGGGAGTGCATCCATTGTTGCGGTATCGGTGAAAGGGACTCAGTCGGTCCATTTACGAATGACCTGCAATGACATCATCGGAGATACTCAGGAGATGAGAGCAAACAACCTCAAATACTCTTCCTACTCTCGGATCACGTGCATCACTCTACCACCGATGCCTCGCGCGAAATCGAAGCGGGTGCTCGTCCCCGCTGCTCTTCACAGAGAACTAACAGAATACACGAATTTAGTCAGAGCTATACGAACATCCAGAACACTCGATCTAACATCTCATCTGCTCAAACACGCCGCAGAGCGTCGAGGACAAAAGAGAGAGGCAGATACATGGACACCATGGCCACTCATCGACTGTACCGTCCCTGAATGGACGTTCGAGGATGAGATAAAGGATATTGGAGAGACTGTCGCGAGACAGATCGTCGATGCGCGTGGAGGTGGTCGCGAGGGCACGGAAGCGAATGATGACGAGGACGAAGACGAAGACGACCTAGAATTGCTCTCGCCTACCGCAGCGAAAGCGCTCGCCCAGCAAGCTGGATATATACTTACCAACATCTTCAACCTCTTGGTCTCCCATCGACCTGCAACAGCTCCTAGCATGCAAAACAGGCTCTGGGGAATGGACGGGGAAGACGTCCTCAACCTACTCGGCGTGAGCGGTATCGTAGACGAACAGTGTGTAGCGTGTCCATATTACTTTTTCACGTGCATATTGATCTCATGTAGAGTCTAGAGTCGTTTCACGTGCCCAGAAGCGGCTTGAGCGGATATACGGACAGTCGAAATCCAAAGGTGAGCAGCGCCCGTCTCTTTCCTCTGGGCACCTCGTCAACTGTTTCCCTCTTAGCCGTAGCAAGAATGCATTCAGTCTCTTCGGCACGCGCGAGATACGCAGCCATGACGTCCAATCACGACGCTTTACTCCTTCAACCCCCCGTGCTGCGCGATCCAGCGGAACGGAGACTTGACAGGAAAGGTACTGGCCATCTGTGCTAGTTCCCCTCAACAGACTGAACATGGTTTACAGGCGAGAAGAAGCGTATGAAATCACAGGCCATCATCGAGTCCGAATCAGAGGAATGACGACCCCTGTGCCTCCATTTTGCCCTTTCCTGTAATCCCCGATACCACTCGCTGACGAATCCTCCTGTTTACGATAATCTCTCCGCTCCAATTACGAATACCCTATTGTTCTCCCCGCTTTGGAGAGTTGGCATTGGGAAAGGAAGGTTTGGGTTCCGCTCTAAAAAGAGGGTGTGGGGCTGTTCAGAGGGTGTGGGGCTGTTCTGATGGTGTTTCATGTCGTTCGCCCACCGAGCACCCTGTTTCATCGTTGGGAAACGTGTTCCCCCGACTGCGCCTTGACTCGGGGTTGCAGCGTTCTATCAAAATGGACGATACCCCGTATGGTCCTCGCGAGCGCTACTTGGGGCAACGTTTCATTCCTTTAATCTGCCGATCCAAATATCCCTCCATTCCGTTCGTAAATATCTTCACTCGTCTCTGGTGTCTCTCTTCCCATTGTTAATCTTTCCGTTCCAATCACAAGCACCATTTCGTACTCCCTCGACCCCATATCTGTCTGCCCCTGGAGACGTACCGCATTCGCAAACAAATCCCTGAACTTGAATTAATTGAAGGATTCTTCTGGGACTTAACCTGATCGAGTGCTTTGCAAATGACAGCTGTTTACCCCCATTCACCCATCCCTCCGTTGCAATAACAAATGCTTTCACGCACCGCCGACGGTGCTTGCCTTGTCACTGCTAATTCCTCCATTCTGACCCGCTGACACATCCTCAACTGGGGCGAGGACATCTGTTTCATGTTCTGGAATTTTTTCCCACTAGGCTCTCGTCCGTGATCCTCGCGCAACGCTTTTCTTGGGATCCTCACTGGCAGACCAACCACTCTTAACTTTATAGAATCGGGTGCCCGCTGGGAGCTCCTTACCTCTGTCAAGTCAGCAGTCTCGCGCCTAGAGCCCCAATCAAAGTCTTGTCCCATTCTCCCACAAACGGTACTACTGGTCTCCGAATTCAACCTCTCCGCTTTCGTCCCACTTAGGCCTTGGGACGTTCTGGAGACTCGCTTGTCTCCTTTTGAATGATGCATGGAATGGTCTGCTCTCTCTTCGACGTGTATCACGGACAGTACTATTTCGGGCCCGAGGAGCCCGAGTTCACCGATCTTCGCTTCCTTCTGCAGCCCTCGGCTGTAGGGCAAGCCCGGGCCACGGCCCACTGGCAGAACCCCCAGTTCATTTCATCACGAGCACATTTTTCTGTCGTTTCCCCTCGCACGCACATTTTATCAGGTTATATGCAACCCACATTCGAAAAGTCATCGTTGGAGAACGACGCTTTCCATTTTTATAACACGATAGTGGGACCGTCAGAGATCTTGGAAAGCCTCATCTTTTGGGACACGTTGCTCATACTCACGTTGATGTTCCGATCGCGAGAATTATGGTCGGTTTCCTGATTGGCATCTTGTACACTGTGGGAAGTGAAAACATTGGATATCAGTGTATTTTCGTCTCGGTTTTCAACTACAGAATCAATGATATTCAGCGAGGACTCACTGATCTTCAGTTGTGCGTTAGGTCAATGAAACGCGCAAAACGGTAGGTGAAAACCATTGTCGAGAACAATGTTTTACGAGTGAGATATGCCCTTAATTCCAGTGAAATAATCGCCGGTAAAGAGTGAATGTTACCATCGAATATCAACCACAAGCCCGCTTAAAAACATGCTCTTTTCACGTCCCGGAAAAAATATATTTGATACGGAAACCAGGCTACATGGTGAGGGGAACAAAGCGAGAGAGACAGGAAGTAATGATGTGGTTTACAAGCGAGTCGAGTGGAGAAATAGTCTGTAGGTGTGAGGATAACGTCGGCGCGATCCGCTACTCCCCTTTGTTCGTGCGGCGGGTGCTGGCCCTTGCTCGTTTGGGCTTGCTCGTGTCTTGATCATGTGTCGGATTTCCCGGCGGATGTTCGACTGTCTCATTCTTCGCCGCTTGAGGTCCAGAGCCCCCAGTACTTGATGCGGCCCCTCCACGGCGGGTGCTGGCCCTTGCTCGTTTGGGCTTGATCTGCGACGAAGAGCTGGCTATCACGGAAGATGATGGCCCGGCATCTTGCTCGTGTGTCGGTCCAACTGTATTGCTCGTTGGCGCCGGTGCCTGAGGTCCGGAATCTTCTGTATTCGATGTCGCGCCTTCACGGCTGGTGTCGATCCTCGATTGTCTCGGAGCTCTGATTGACTTCAACACCTCTTCAATTTCGTCTTCATGATCATCTTCATACGACTGCAGCACGTCCCCTGTATCACTGCTCGCATGCATGATCTGGTATCCTAGTCTCGCATCGCAATGGAGGTCTTGAGCGATCAGGTTGGACGCGACGAACGGGACGAGGAAGTAACGCGTGAAGCGTTGCAAGCTGAGTGGGGCGATGGTATGGTCGGGTGCGTCAACAACTCCGACTATTTCCATCAGGGTGGCCTCGATGATTGCCGCCCCCTTTGGCCCGTAGCTATAATTAGATAGATAATCAGACCCTGAACATTGTAGCATCGAACACTTACTATCCCGCCCGTGCATTGCGGAATATACTCATTGGGGCACCTTGACTACGGGCCAGCATTGCATAGTCCCGCCCGAGCTCCGCATCCTCCAAATCGTCCAAGAAAAATTCGTGTACTATGTTCCGTGCCCGTGCGGAAGGGTCGTGGATCAGATCGAGGATGTTGTCCTTCAGGTCGGTGATACGAGCGGGAAGCTCATTCCACGCGATTGAGACCGGCCAAGCCCGTCGGCGAGATATTTTCACGTGCTTGTCATGTTGCAAGACATCCTTGAGTACCTTGCATATGTTCACGGCGAGTAGTGTAAACGTCATGGAGTCGCGTGTGCCGTGCTCGCGGATCATCTTCTGTGCACGGTGAATCATTCCAGCCAGATGTTGCGGCGGGTTGGTAGGGATGATGTCGTTGCAGAATTCCACGGGGCACTCGGTCAGAACGTCCGACTTATCCTCGGAAGGGAGCAGTTTGTCCAGTTCGTCGTCGACCTGACTTGGGGTCAGTTTGTGATCACGGCTAATGTGCGTGGTCTACGTACTTGCTCACTTGTCTGATTTCCGGCATCAGTCTTGTGATCCTGATTATAGGCTCAGTCAGTTCTGCTTATCTGACGCGAGTGATACACCTACTAGTACAGCGTGGGGTACCCGACGCTTTTTCCGACTTGGAGCGGTGTCCGGTGCATCGGTATCCCCGTGACGCTTTTTTGGAGCGGTGTCCGGCGCGTCGGTATCCTCATCAGAGCGCTTGCGTGACCACTTCGCTGGTATTTTGATTGATCCGGCAAATTTCCCTTTCTTACTTGCCTTGGACTCGGCTGGGGACTGTGGGTTCTCAGCAATGGAAACTTGAACGTCTGATACCTTGGGGTTTCTTTTACGTACTTTCGATCCTGATGCGGGTTTTGGTTTTTCTTTCCCCTTGGAGTCTGAGCCCGCTGGCGCCGATATCTTGGGGGGACACTGTCGTGAGCTTTTGATCTTCCTTTCTTCAACTTACTCACCTCTGGAATGTCTTCATGTTCAGAATCATTTTCGGCCTCTTCGTCTTCCTCGTCTGATCCGTGGCTGTTGTTGTCATTCACATCGGCGGTGTCGGGGTTGCTAGCGTGGTCATTGCCAGACTCTTCGAGAATACTTGAGGTGTCACTGTTTGTGTATTGTTTGTGGTTTCGCAAGTAGCGCGAGATGAGATCTCGCATAGGCCAATTCCGCACGAATCGTTTGAGGTAAGGGAATTTCTCTTGAGTCTAGTATGGCCTACAAGTCGGATCCTTTATGCCCAGTACAAACCGAAGACCACTCACCCAGACCAGAACGATCGCCAGCGTAAAGTCATCCTGTTCTCGAATCGTCTTCGTCCTATCGAGATACTTCGTTGCAACCATGCGGGCGGCATCCTAAAGAGAATCTACTAGTAGTACCTCACGTACAACATCTGTAGAAACAAAAAGACTCACGCAAAATGCGTTGTACTTGCGAGCCTCGCCTTCAAGGCCCATGCTCTGCTGTATGTTGTAGCCTTTGGGAGGCGCACGCCCTGGCGTCCCTTTCGGTTTGGGAACCAGATTCTCGTTGTTGGACTTCTTGTAGGTTGGTTTCTCCTTTTCTGCGTTCTGAACTTGAAGAATACGAACTTCTTCTTGCAGTTCGCTCATCTTGGACGCAACATGATTGAGTTTGGTGGTCTTCGGCTTGGGAGCATGGCGGGAAGGGGCTGAGGTGGACTTTTTGGCCTTCTTGTTGGGGGGCTGGTGGGCAGTGACTTGGCGGGCCATCTAGTAACGTGTTGTTGGATTGTTGATTAGATATCTGTGGAATGAGGACAAGGCGTTGGCCGCATCCCAACGAATATGGTTATGATCACATGACCTTACGCCGCCGGCGTCGTAATCAACGATATGACAGTCGAGGTGTTTGATTGCACAACTTGAAACTGGTACCAGACCATAGTTCGTTTACAGGATCCGGGAAGTACAAAACTATATAAAGAATATGGTGTGCGTCACTCAGGCTCTAACAGGCATTAGCCTACAGCAATCGTCGCTTCTGTGGACGTTCTGTTTCTTCTTCCACCATCGCTTCCAACACTCCAAGTTCCCGTTTCCGTTTTATCACTCTCTGTGTGATCTCCGCCTTTGTAAGTGGTCGTGCAGTGGCTGAAGTCCCATGAGACTGGCGCACGACAAGATAAGCACAAGGATGAGCTCTGATTTGTGTTGCGCAAAGGTTGAAACGGCTGTCGTCATCGTCGGAGCTCTCCACCTTGACAGGGCGCTCATTCTCGTCTTCAGAATCTTCGTCTTCAGAAGAACTGCGAGCCTTGACCTTCATTTCAAGCTCATCCTCGCCTTCAGAATCTGGCACAACGTCCGAAGGTTCGTCGAGTCCGTCGAGCTCTTCTAAGTCGCGAAACGCTCCAATCATGTCGAAATCATCGAGGTCGTCGACATCGGAGTTGATCTCTGAGTTGGGAAGTGTGGGTGATACAGGGTAGTGATGCTGTGTCCCGAGCGAGGGATCGAAATTGTCGAGGTTGTCGTCGTCAGAGTTGATCTCGGGAAGTGTGGGTGATACAGGGTGGTGATGTTGTGTCTCGAGCGAGGGATGTTCTTGCAGTGTGTAGCCCGCTGCGACAGAAAGCTCTTGTGCTGCATCCGCTCGTGCTCGTGCCGCGGCTTGTGCTTGTGCAACCTGTAACTTGTCGAAGTCGTCGAAGTCGTTGTCAACTGGAAGTACGTAGCCTGCTGCGATAGCAAGCTCTCGTGCTGCTGCTCGTGCTTGCGTAAATTGTAACTCGTCGAAGTCGTCCGAGTTGAGATCTGAAAGTGTGGGCGATGCAGGTGGGTCGCTGTGTTCTCTCTCGAAATCTTCACGGACTCGAAGAACGATTGTCTAGAAGTGATATGGCCCGGGTACTAAGTACTACACTTAGTAACCGGGATGACAAATCACCTTTGGACCTGGGGTCACAATGTTCAGGTCGAAGCGGTGATAGAGATGGCGCGTGTCGGCAAGGATGCCATCAACAGAAAGATAAGTGATATCATTGATGATCTGGAGAAATTCGGTTTGATCAATGATAGGCATTGGTGGACACGAGGGATTGGTTGATAGGCGTGTAGCTTGATATTGGGAGAAGGGGGAGGAAGAGAGATGTTTGTTTATCACAAAGTTGAACGATGGAGATAATCTTCCCCGTGACGTCTTCCTATCACGTGACATAATCACGCTACGCTTGTCAGCGAAACGAGGAGTCGAAACGAGGCAAACTTGCAAAAGTGCTGCGTCAAAACAGACGGTGAGTCAGTCTCACCGTCCTCACCCTCATCTCGCAACCTCACCCCATAAACTGACATTTTCAACTAGCATTACTATCATGCACAAGCATCGCAAACGTGAAGACTACAAGATTTGTCGCTGCAGTTCAACCTGCCACAAGCTACTTTCCAAACGAGCCCGGGATCGACACTACCGGAACGCTGATGTCGAAACGCTACAGGCATCAATGAGTCCCAGCGAGCATGAAGGCTCTGACAACGGCGGCGACTCAGACCATGTTCCAGCCAACGAGAAAATGTCAGACTTGGACGTGGCTAGTGATGGCGAAGCGGACGAGATAGTACAGCAATCAAATTCACGCAGGACCTCTGAGTCCCCATCCTCGATTTCCGACCACCTTTCCTTGACTACACACCTCTCTGGTTCACAACGCCAAGTTGATGACTTGGAGGACGTGCAGTTCCAGTTTTTCGAGGATAACGAGAGTCGTATTGGCTTATCCCCCTCTCTTGCGGAGATTGAGGCTCAACTAGAAGCTTGGCTTGGTCCTGAACGGGAAGCAGAGATGTATGCTATTCGTATGTGGCTTGCTTTCCATTGACATATTCAATATTCTTACTAACTGGAACTGTTACGAACGCTCAGTTCCTTATCCTAGTCTTTCCTACACTTACTACGTTTCTCTTTCACTTTTGGACTTAGTCGCTTTCTCTCCCTTTTCTGTTATCTTATCTTATCAAGATCACATCACATGACCTGCTGACATCAGCTAGGTCTAGCCTTTCGCTTACGTAACGTGGCTGTGCGTGGCTGTGCATCTTCCCCACTGTCCATGACTCATACCGAGTCACCATGACTCAGACTCTTATTGACTCATTATGACTCACCATGACTCATACTGACTCACGCTGACTCATCTCGCTTCCTAGTCATATACGCTATTGGCTGTTACTCGCCATGACTCATATCTAGTCATACCTAGTCATATAGTTAAGGTTTAGCCACAACATGTACAAACACTGTCAATAGTATATAAACCCGGGTTGACAAGCACTGGCTCTCCAGTCTTGTTCTCCTGGAGTTTCCTCTTCTTTAACTTCATGGGCCAAGCGCTCCTGCTTGCCTAGTCTGATCCTCAGCTCTAGTTACTGAGTTGATGTGGTTCCACTAGGGCATGTTGTCTGATGATAGCGCTAGCTCATTGATTGAGTTGAGTCGTTTCATTAGAACAAGACTATTATTAATCCTCTCTGCCTCAGTGTCTCGTCACTGCCGCACTCGTTGTACGCCATCTGCACCGTCATCGCAAGTGGGTGCCTGCGCTGCTTGTTCGCGCCTCGCCATCGTTGCTGCTAGTCAGCTCACCATCGTATGCCACTTCATCGTCGTCGCAAGTGGGTACCAGCACAATCGAGAAACGTGCTTCGTCGTCGCTGAAGATAACTAGGTCAGCAAAACATATCGTCGTCCGCGTTGAGTCTGCCAGTCAGCTCACCATCGTCCTCATCGCTGAAGATAACTCGGTCAGCAAATCCGACGTCATCATCGTCACCGTCGTCGAGCTTGCAAGTCAGCTCATCATTGTCAACATCGTCGAGCCTGCCAGTCAGCTCATCGCCATCGTTCGCGTACATGCTCATCGAGATCGAGCTCATCGTTGCTGCTATCGCAACAGTACGTCGTCACTGTCTTACAACCCAGCAGAGTGCTTACCTCTGTAATCTATTGCGCTGTCGTCGCGCTCACCATCCTTGTCACTGTCGAGGCTGCTAGCCAGCTCATATCGTCATCACTGTTGCTGCGTCCGCAACATGTCGTCATCGTCGCCACATACTCAGACCTACCTAGCTTTGGTCGTGAGCTAAAAGAGTCACTACCTAGTGTTGATGACTGCGTCATGACACTTGGATAAACTTGATCACACTGCCCGGACTCTAGGGCTAAAGAGTTGGTCGTTTGACCGTTGGCGTACGTGACACGCTCGGAGAAAGCAACTCTGTTCCCACTGCTGCACATACGGCTGTCCACCGTTCTAAACGGGATAATGTTGCTGTTCCCCATAGTGCACAAGGGGCTCTTTGATCATTGGAGATCGCTTGGGTATTACCAATAGCCTTTGCGTGTACACATGATCCAGGTTCGCGTGATCACCTGTTGACGTCACGAATTCGCCTTCTGGCTTTTCATTTCTCATGGGTCAGCATTTAGTGCCCAGTTTCTGTTACCCATTCGTCGTCGTCGTCACCCCACATCCCTATCTGCGTACATCGTCGTCGCTGTCTCGCGACTCTGCTAGAGTGTCTACCTCTACCGTGTACATCGTCACCGTTGCTCTGCAACTATTCCCCTGCAACTAGAGTGTCTACCTCTGTTGCGCATTTCGCCGCCGTCACCCGCGAAGCCTGAAAGATAGCTTCACGATCTGTTGAAACCTCACTTGGTCTTCTATACCGGTTTGGACAATCAACGCGCAGTACTCTAGCAGTACTTAGAAGATCAATACCCTGAGTTATCGCAACTCACGTGCAAGAGCCACCGCCGCTCGACTTCGTCTCCCTCGACATCTACAAGCTTGAAAGATAGCTTTACGACTTTATCGTTATCGTCTAGTCGTCTCGTCACCAGTACGCCACTCAACTGTCGATCGCAAGTGGGTACCTGCGCTGTCTTCGCGCCTTGTCATCGCTGACAGTAGGTATCTACTTGTCGAGCAATCCCGCCGCCTATCAGCGTGCCGCGTCCTCTGTCCTTCCATCGAGTGGAACTGGATACTTGATTTTCTGTCTACCGCGTTCACGACACTTCAACTGCTTTCGTTGAGTTAACAACTGTCGAACACCTCATGATGTCGAACATCATCGTACTCCGCGTCGCGTTTTTACCCCTTCCATCGAATGGAACGGAACACTGTGTTTACCAGTCGAGACATCGTCCCTCACGGACATCACTGAAAGCTTGAAACTCGCTCGTATGCTGTCACCGCATATTCCCTTGTCCCTATCGTCGTCAGCAAGCTTGAAAGATAGCTTTACGACTTTATCATCGTTGTCACCGACACATCGCGTCAAGAACGCTGTCACTAGTGTCTATTCTACTAGGGTGTTATCCCTGAACGTGTCTGGAATCCAAAACTCTCACCGCCCGCTGTCTGGAATCCAAATTCGTCGAGCTGTTTTCGCTCGTTACGCTTGCGCACACCGCTGCCACGTGCATGAAATCCGAGTAGTCTGGAATCCAAATCGACAGAGCTGTTTTCGCTCATTGCTACTTGAATAGCATTGTCTAGGATCCAAACCCATTGAGCTGCTTTCGCTCATCGTTATCAATCCTGACTGCTGTCTCAAGCACTCGAAGTCTGGAATCAAATTCCATTGAGCTGTTGTCGCTCATTGCTCGAACAATCCCAAACCACTTGTCGTTTCGGTTATCTGTGAAGAAACCTACAGAAACCGTAAATTTTTTTTACCGGGGGGATTGTCAAGATCACATGAAACTCCTACTTCCATCGAGTATCGAGAAGGCCGACCGGGCCAAAGAACCATAGAGTTCCTCTGTGGGTTCACCGTAGGGTTTGGTTCTCCGTCGGGTTTGTCTGGAATCCAAACCAAAGAGAGGAGGTAGTGGAATGGTAGTGACACGATGAAGTGTTGCGGGAATGCACACGAAGATGTGTTACCAATGAACACCAATGGAACGTGAAGTGACACAAGGAACACAAAGTGTTATGGCAATGACACAAGTGTTACGACAGGTGTTACGACAAGTGACACACTATGAACACGCTAGTGTGAAGAGTACAAGAGAGTACCAAGGGTACGAACAATAATGGTGTTAACCATAATCATTTTCTTCGCTCAAAATCTCTTTCTCTCGCCCAAATTCCAAGCTGCAGTCGCTTGAAGAACCCAAATCTCTACCAAGAACGCGCATTTCTGAGGATTTCACAATCTTCACGCTCATCACCACTCGCTTTAGCACTTGCTGCTGCAATTCTCATTGACACACTCGAGAAACGTGTTGATAAAATCCAAGGAAACCTTTCTTACAAGGTTAGAACCTTACACAATCGCAAATCTGATTGGTCGGAACGCTCTACGCTTGAAGCTTCCATATCCCATGACGAACACAAGGTGAATTACATCGTTGATTCATGCTTACAAGGTCGAAACCTGAAATG
Source organism: Chalciporus piperatus (assembly GCA_038093975.1). Taxonomy (NCBI): domain Eukaryota; kingdom Fungi; phylum Basidiomycota; class Agaricomycetes; order Boletales; family Boletaceae; genus Chalciporus; species Chalciporus piperatus. Next base: position 12,345 of record JBBPTG010000331.1, on the reverse strand, counting down.
CCTTGCGCATTGAAAGCTATGCGAAATCTACTCGCACGTGAAAACCAAGGTCTATTCTTGACATTGCACTGGATGCAATTAGAATTTCCCACGATACACATCCGTTCACCCTGCGCTTACACAGCATGACTCAGAATTCTATTCGAGTCACAATTACAACTGCATGACAGTCGATCGAGTCAGACTGACGATGAAAATATCAATTGATTGGAAACCGTGCCGAGAACCGAAAAGGTATAAAGAGTGATGTTTTACGCTCTTGCTCTCAATTCACATCCATCGTTGAAACAATCATCACAATGAACTCACACGCCTTCGCCGCTGTCGTTCGCAATGTCGTCGCTCACAACTATCGCAATGCTCGCACTCGCAGATACGTTGTCATCATCACATGCTGTTTTGCATTTCAAGTATTCCAATTTCGGATTCTGAGAATCCTACCATCCATCCCCATCATCATGATTCTCGATATCATCATCATCATCGCCGTTCATTGCACAATGTTCGTGCTTCTTCACAGGTTGATATCCTTGCAAGGTCTTGATCGTCTGGAATACGATCCATAGAGAGGAGGTAGTGTTACGAACGCTCAGTTCCTTATCCTAGTCTTTCCTACACTTACTACGTTTCTCTTTCACTTTTGGACTTAGCCGCTTTCTCTCCCTTTTCTGTTATCTTATCTTATCAAGATCACATCACGTGACCTGCTGACATCAGCTAGGTCTAGCCTTTCGCTTACGTAACGTGGCTGTGCGTGGCTGTGCATCTTCCCCACTGTCCATGACTCATACCGAGTCACCATGACTCAGACTCTTATTGACTCATTATGACTCACCGTGACTCATACTGACTCATCTCGCTTCCTAGTCATATACGCTATTGGCTGTTACTCGCCATGACTCATATCTAGTCATACCTAGTCATATAGTTAAGGTTTAGCCACAACATGTACAAACACTGTCAATAGTATATAAACCCGGGTTGACAAGCACTGGCTCTCCAGTCTTGTTCTCCTGGAGTTTCCTCTTCTTGAACTTCATGGGCCAAGCGCTCCTGCTTGCCTAGTCTGATCCTCAGCTCTAGTTACTGAGTTGATGTGGTTTCGCTAGGGCATGTTGTCTGATGATAGCGCTAGCTCTTGATTGAGTTGAGTCGTTTCAGATACGTCCTTCCAATTCCCCCCAGGCATCCCCCTTCTTCTTCGTCAAGAAGAAAGATGGAAAACTCCGCCCTTGCCAAGACTATCGATATCTCAACGAACATACTACCCGAGACGCGTACCCACTTCCCCTCATCGGGGATCTCGTCGACAAATTGAAAGACGCCAAAGTCTTTACCAAGTTTGATGTGCGATGGGGCTACAACAATGTTCGCATCAAAGACGGACACCAGTGGAAAGCCGCTTTCCTCACCCACAAAGGCCTCTTTGAACCGACTGTGATGTTCTTCGGACTGAACAACTCCCCAGCCACCTTCCAACGCTTCATGAACGACTCTTTTCGAGACATGATAGCTGAAGGGTGGCTTGTCATCTATATGGACGACCTTCTCATCTTTTCTCCCGACGATGCTACTCACACCGCTCGCACACAACGAGTCCTTGAACGGATGCAAGAGCTAGATCTCCATCTTCGTCTAGAGAAATGCAACTTCGCCGTAAACGAAGTAGAATATCTTGGCATGATCGTCCGCCCCGGAGAACTTGCCATGGATCCCGTCAAACTCGACGGCATCTCTCAATGGCCCATTCCCACTACCGTCAAAGAAGTTCGCTCATTCCTTGGCTTTGCCAACTTCTATCGACGCTTTATCCCAAATTACTCCTTAGTCGCCCGCCCTTTGATCGATCTGACCAAAAAGGATCATCGATGGGACTGGAACAATGCCTGCCAAGATGCCTTCGCCCGTCTAAAACAGATGTTCCTGGCGAAACCCGTCTTACGCTTCCCAGACCTTTCCAAACCCTTCGCCATCGCAACCGACGCCTCTAAATTTGCCTCTGGAGGTATACTCCTCCAAACTGACGCCAACGGCGATTGGCACCCCTGTTCCTACCTCTCCCAATCCTTTGGTGATGCTGAACGGAACTACGATATCTATGATCGTGAACTCCTCGCCGTGATCCGTGCACTCAAAACCTGGCGACATTATCTCCACGGCTCTCCCTTCCCTGTCCAAGTGTTCACTGATCACAAAAACCTGACCTACTTCCGCCAACCCCAGAATCTAAACCGTCGGCAAGCCCGCTGGCTCCTCGATCTTGCTGACTTTGACCTGAAAATGATTCATGTTCCTGGCTCATCCCTCGCCGGTCCCGATGCCTTATCTAGGCGTGCTGATCACTTTCCCATCAACGCCGATGACAATGCGGGTACCACTCTACTACCACCCTCCCTATTTGTCCGTGTCATCGACGCCGCCATGAACAACCACATTTCCAGTCTTTCCAAAGATGACCCGTTTCTCCTCACCGCATTACAAGCCATTGACGGCGATATCCCAGTGCCATTCCGATCCCGGCTGGCTGACTGGCAGATGAATAACGGTGTCCTGACCTACCAAGGTCGCGTTTACATTCCACCGGACGAAAACTTACGTCGCACTGTCGTCCAACGCTGCCATGATCACCCCACCGCCGGCCACCCGGGTTATCTCAAAACTAGACAGCTGGTTGCTGCTGAATTCTGGTGGCCTGGTCTTGCACAGTTTGTGCGCAAATATGTCGAAGGATGCGCAACCTGCCAACAGAACAAAGCGAACACGCATCCAACTACTCCACCCTTGATGCCCATACCGTCAAAGAGCTCCAAACCGTTCCAGCAAGTGTCCTGTGACCTAATCACCGACTTACCCATTTCCAATGTGTTATGACTGAGTCACAACACGGCGGGGACTTAAGGCAACACTAGGCCTTGCGAAGGAGTATGCTGAGTACTAAAACTTAATTGCGGTGAAGCAACAAATGGATTAGACTGGGGTCTGTGATAAGTACAGGGCTACTTATATACTATTGAGAAGTGCGCACAGACCAACAGCCGAATAAGGAAAACACAAAGGGAAAGATAGATAAGGTAAATGGTACGATGATAAGAAAAGGTACCAGGCACGGATTAGGGTCTAGGCCATGACATCATTGCTGACTCATCTAAGTCTGGACCTTTGTCACGTGACCTGATTATGTAATAGTTTACGTAATGCTACAGGGACTACCGGAGCGGATTAAGATGAATCCGGCTTGACCCCTAAGTTGTAGACAAAGTCCAGAGTTCGAATACCGTTGTAGGCAAAGTTTGAAAAGTTTTTAAATACTATAACACTATCCCCTCTCTAGGAATCGCATTCCAGGCGATTCGGCAACTTGCGCTCAGGAACCTCTGTCAGATTTTCGTATTTTTGGAACAAGGCAGAGAAATTTCCCATGGTCATGTTGATTCGGCGTGGGGCGGACGGGTGCTTTTTGTGAAAAGCTTTGACAGCTTCAGGTGCATTTGACAAATGCGCTGCCTTTTCCCATGTACGGTCCGATATGTCCCAGCCTTTCCAATGAACCAGGTACTCTAACTGTCCTTGTTTAACCTGAGACTTCACTACGTAATCCACCTCGTATTCTTCTTCTCCTTCTTGGTTGACTATCACCGGATCTGGAAGACGGACCGGTTGCCCTTCCAACGGTTCTTTAGCCGGTTTGACCCGTTTGACATTAACCGTGGGATGAATATGCATGGAATTGGGCAAGTCTAGTGTGACTGCATTGGGAAGAACCTTCGTGATCTGATAAGGTCCGATCCAATTTTGTGTCATCTTTTTGGAAGGATAAGGTAGTTTGAGGTTGTCCGTGGATAACATAACAAAATCTCCGATTTGATAATCTGGAGCTTCGGACCGATGTTTGTCCGCTTGCTCTTTCATCCGGTTTTGAGTTTCTTCTAACGCCTGCTCTACTTCTTTGTGTGCCTTTCCACATTTCTCTAAGAATGTACCAGCTGGAGATGAATCGCCTTCAAATCCCATGCGTGGGAAGTAGTTTTTTGTTATAGCGAAGGGGATGGTTCCGGTAGCAGTGGAGAGGGAGGAATTGTGATGGAACTGCGCTATCTTCAACCAATCAGCCCATTCCGTTTGACGTTTAGCCACGTAAGCGCGGAGATACTGCTGGAGTTCTCGGTTCATACGCTCCGTTTGACCATCGGTTTGGGGATGATAAGCGGTTGACAGCTTCTGTTCTATTCCTAGAAGGGTGCAAAGCTGCGAAGTAAACTCCGATGCGAATTGCGGTCCTCGATCTGAAACAATCGAAGAGGGAAGTCCGTGTCTACACCAAACATTGTCTCTAAATAAATCTCGAAATGTTCTCGACCCATTAGATAATGTCTCCATTCCTGCAAAGCCCGAATGACAGCTAGAAGCTCCTTGTCATAAACCGGGTAGTTCTTCTCGGCAGAACTAAAGGAATGGGAAATGAAGGCACAAGGCCTCCAGAGGCCATCATCACATTTAACCGAGAGCACAGCTCCCGTTGCAATATCACTAGCGTCCGTTTCTACTCTGACTTCTTTAGAGCGGTCAGGATAAGCTAAAAGCGGAGCGGTAGTGAATTGCTGCTTCAGCTTGTCAAAAGCTTGCTGTTGCTCCGGTCCCCACCGGTATGGTGTGTCCTTTTTGGTGAGGTCATTCAAGGGACGAGCAATGTCAGCGAAGCCCTGAATGAAGCGTCGGTAGAAGTTAGCCAATCCTAAAAAGGACTGAACACCCTTCAACCGAGTTGGCGCCGGCCAATCCAAAATAGCCTGTACTTTTGAGGTGTCCATCTCTACGCCTTTCTGGGAGATAACCATTCCCAAGAAATCTACGGAATCCACCGCGAAGCTACACTTTTCTGGTTTTACGTAAAGATCGTTCTCTCTGAGACGTTGCAATACGGTTTTAACTATTTCTAAGTGCTCTGCTCTAGTTTTTCCGAACGTAAAGATCATGAGATCGTCGATATAAATAATAAGAACCCCATGAAGATCGCTAAATAGATCATTCATCATTTGTTGGAATGTGGGGGGAGAGTTCGTAAGTCCAAAGTACATAACAACAGGTTCGTAAGCGCCAAATGGAGTAACGAAAGCCGCTTTCCATTCGTCGCCTTCTTTTATTCTAACATTATTATAACCCCAACGTAGGTCCATTTTAGTAAACATATCAGCTCCTTTGAGCTGGTCGATAAGTCCGGAAATGAGGGGAAGAGGGTAAGCGTTCTTGACAGTTCCCTCATTTACGTAACGATAATCCATAACTAATCTCTTTTTACCGTCCTTTTTTGGAATAAAGAAAACAGGAGATGTCTGAGGGGATTTCGACGGACGAAGATATCCTTTCGATAACTCCTTATCGATGAACTTTTTAACGTCATCTAGTTCCTGTTCGGACATCGGAATCACCCGACCCTTTTTGGGAACAAAATCAGGCTTGAGATCTATTGCGTGGTCCCACGCCTTTCGGGTAGGCATACGCTCACTCTCTTGCTCTGAGAAGACGTCTAAGTACTCGTGGAGTTCTACTGGGACTTTCTCGGTGAGCCCCGCCTCAAACACTCGACGAATAGAAAACGAACGATTCAAATGATAGTTGACTACTTTGCACTGATCTGTACAGCGTGTGAATCGTACTCGTTTGGCTACCCAATCAATTTCAGGGTTATGCCTCTCGAGCCAATCGTAGCCGATGATCATATGATGAGTGCCAAGTACAGAAACAAAAGCGTCCATATGCTCAAAATGTCCATTGTGTCCCAAAACAAGTGAAACCTTGTGAGTGACACCGCCTATCGCTCCCTCTGAGCCGTCGGCGTTGTACACTGGAATAGGAAAAGGAAGTTCTTCCAGTGTCAAACCATGTCGTTCACAGAACGATTTATCTATAAACGTTTCGGTTGCGCCGGAATCCAATAGAGCGGCAAACTCCATTTTCTTCCATTGCTCCCCTTTATCGTACATAATAGTAATAGCGAGATCCAGCTCGTTTTTCCGATTCTGATTCCTTACATGTATTTTTGATGGGATTTCTTTTTTCGAATATTTTACCTTAAGGGAATTAAGCACGAATTGTTTTACTTCTGTCGCCACGCCACTAAGGGACGCCCTTTCAGAAGAAGAAGAAAAGTTATATTGAAACGGAACACAAGGAGTAGTACTAATACAACCATTTGGTAAACTATGTCCGAGCCGCCGAGAACCCATTTCTCTCATTGGCTGTTTCCTTTTAAAGCTTCGGCTGCCTGTGCCTTGGCTTCTGATTCAATACGGTCGCGCCAGTACGCTTCCGCTTCTTGATTGGTATATGCCGCTTGATGCGACATGTAACTTGTGCTGGTGGACGGGCCAGCGGGGTAGGGGGAAGGGGTAGGAGGGTAGGGTGCAGGGATGGTACCTGCGAAGGGCATCTGCCGGTTGTCAAACGGCAGGGAAGACTCAACGTATTGTTGCGAGTATGGATCCCACATAACAACTTGTCTCTGACGCGGCCTGTGGGGCTTTGGGCACGCGTTTGCAAAATGACCTGGCTGGTCGCAATTGAAACAGTTTCCCCGAACGGGAGATCTTGGCATTTGCTGTGCCGACAGATCCATCGGGGCTCCACGACCAGGTTGTGTGCCTGTAGGAGTGAAACGGGGGGCCGCATACGGAGCGGGGGGACGTGGGAGCGGACGTGATGCGATTGGGTAACGAGGGGGGAGATACGGATATGACGATGAAGGCCTTGGCGCAGTCGCGGGTGCCTGACGAACTGGAGCACCGCGTTCAACAACGATACGCTCGAAAGTTCGACCCAACTTTCGGTAGGTGTCGATCGTGTTGGTCAGATTTTGCTCATCAACATTGGTGTTGATTTGCGCCTGATAATAGATTTTGTAATCTATTGCCTTTTTCAGAAGCTCTTTGGCATGAGCGTCTTCTATCTCCGATTCCGCCTTCAATAATTCAAACTCCTGGAGGAAGATGTCTACAGGTTTCCCAGCCTGCTTCAATGCTTCCAATTTCCGGAGACTCTCGTGAGCGAGGACGTCAATCTGGAAATGTGATTTAAGGAGATGTGAAAATATTGTCCACGTGGGCCATGCTAGTAGTCCCAGGGGTGCTCGATCAGGTTCTGGTTCACCTTCTACGGGTGGCGGTGGTAATAGTTCATATCGAGACCATTTTTCTATTGTCATCTGGGCGAACCCAGCCGCTTTTCCTTCTAACCGTGAGAGTACGGCGAGGCATCGAACCTTGTTGTTTTTCCAAGTATGGACGGACTGCCAGGCGTTAACCTGCGCCCACCACAAGCGGAATTTGGTGCGGTCACCATCCCATTTTCCCGGGTCGGCAACTTTTTTGGACACGGAGTCCGAATTGTCTGATATGAGCGCCTTCAGAGCGGCGGTGAGAGCAGCGATGGGATCAGCGGGATCTGCCATCGGAGATTCGGGACGGGGAGTAGGGGGATGTGAACTTTCGGATGAGGAAGGGAAGTGACGTGGGGGAGATCTGTAACCCTGAGCTTGTGTTTCTTGATCTAAGAACTCTGCTGACATATATCCTTACTGAACCCTATCTTCCAAAGGTTCTCTGGGGATGACAGACACGAGGACGAAGAAAATATTTTTTCGAGCGGAGGTAATACCTGCGACGCTTATCGGAATCTCGGCAGACCTTCTGAGGAATTTTCCCAAGATCTGATTTGATTTTACACATATACTACTCTCGAACTTCTATTTTCGAGCAGCAGCAAAAGCTATCGTAATACAGGATACTATTTTTTATTGTTTTCTATTTTTGTACCTCGGCGGTGCTGCCGGCTTACGTTGCTACGTATGACTCAGCCAAGGGGGCGGCGACGCGCTTTTCCCTTGTCGTCCTTCGCAATTGGGCACGATCCCAATCCGGTCTTCGAACAAATACTATAGTACGGAGGATAACAGAAACGGGGCACTAAAGGCTGGCCCAAAAGAATAGAATAGCCAGATGGCGAATGCGTGACGTCAACGGGTGATCACGCGAACCCGGATCGTGTCTACAGTCAGAGGGTTGGCGCGTGAGCGGGCCCCAAGACGTCTCGAACGATCAAAAAGCCCCTAGTGCACTATGGGGAACAGCAACTTTATCCAATTTATGACGGCGGACGGCCGTATATGCAGCAGTGGACGGAGTTGCGGTCTCCTGTGTGTCACGTACACAAACGGTCTTCTTGACCAACTCTTTAGCCCTAGAGTCCAGGCGGTGTTTTCAAGTCTAATCCAAGTGTTATGACTGAGTCACAACACGGCGGGGACTTAAGGCAACACTAGGCCTTGCGAAGGAGTATGCTGAGTACTAAAACTTAATTGCGGTGAAGCAACAAATGGATTAGACTGGGGTCTGTGATAAGTACAGGGCTACTTATATACTATTGAGAAGTGCGCACAGACCAACAGCCGAATAAGGAAAACACAAAGGGAAAGATAGATAAGGTAAATGGTACGATGATAAGAAAAGGTACCAGGCACGGATTAGGGTCTAGGCCATGACATCATTGCTGACTCATCTAAGTCTGGACCTTTGTCACGTGACCTGATTATGTAATAGTTTACGTAATGCTACAGGGACTACCGGAGCGGATTAAGATGAATCCGGCTTGACCCCTAAGTTGTAGACAAAGTCCAGAGTTCGAATACCGTTGTAGGCAAAAGTTTGAAAAGTTTTTAAATACTATAACACAATGGCTTCGATTCTCTGTTGGTCGTGGTCGACCACGGGCTTACAAAGGGGGTAATTCTCTGCCCTACTAAGAAAACTGTCACCACCGAAGGAATCACCTCCCTCTTTTTCCACAAAGTCTACCTGAGATTCGGTCTTTACGACAAAATCATCAGCGACCGAGGACCACAATTCGCATCCGAGTTCGCTCGTGAACTAGGACGAATCCTTGGATACGACCTTTCCCTCTCCACCGCCTACCATCCCCAATCCGATGGGGAAACTGAACGTGTCAACCAGGAAGTAGAAACCTATCTCCGAATCTACTGTGGAGATAACCCCATATCCTGGGCTGATTCTATCTCCCACGCCGAATTTGCACACAATCATCGACCCCAGTCACCGGCAAATCCCCGTTCTATCTCATGATGGGATATGAACCCCGTCCTCTTCCTTCGGTGATTGCTGACTCCGCTCTACCCGCTGTCGAACTTCGCCTTCATTCCCTCACTGCTGCCAGAGACGAAGCACTCGCCTCACACGAGCTTGCCAGACAAGTGATGTCCGCACGAACTCGACAGAAGTTCAAACCATTTGCCAAAGGAGACAAAGTCTGGCTAGAAGCAAGAAACCTCAAACGGTCCCTTACTTCCCCAAAGTTCGCCCCGAAACGAGAAGGACCCTTTACCATCACGCAGGTCTTATCCCCACTATCTTATAAACTCCGCCTCCCACAAACGTGGAAGATCCACCCCGTGTTTCATGCTTCTCTGTTATCGCCCTATCGCGAAAACCCCGTACACGGACCGAACTTCCCGGCTCCACCACCTGACTTGATAGAAGGCGAAGAAGAGTATGAGATCGAAAAGATTCTCCGACACCGAAGTTTCTCCGGACGCCACTCGTACCTGGTTCGCTGGAAAGGATATACTGCTGACGAAGATCGCTGGCTCAAAGAGACAGACCTTACCCACGCCAAGGATGTTCTTGAAAACTATAAGAAAGCTCATCCATCCGCCTTCCCTTCTTCCTCAAGATCCCCATCTTCTGTCAGACGCAAAACTCGCCGCTGAAACTATGTCCGCTCCTACTACCCCTTCGTCGACCACTATGTCTTCCATTTCTTCTCTTTCTCGTTCTTCTTCTTCTCCTACTTACCCCCCTGGTTTACCGATTCGTTCTCTACCTATTCAACCCACTCGTCCCTCTTCCCCCGAACCCGCTAGCCCAACCGTCGCTGAGGCTGGATGGAATACCACTGGTCTTCCACTAAACTCCGCTGGATGGCCAGTCTTGCAGGAAGACCTAGATGCCCCCACTCATATTGCCGCTATTCCCACCGTCAGAGTCTTACCCATCGAGTTACCACTCACCGCTCATCGTCTTCGTGATGAGTTGATGGACAATGTCGTCATGGACCGTATGTCCCAATTCTTACTTGACTCACGTCTCTCTGTACCCATCGGCGCCCACCTTGATCTGGGGTCACCCCTCTTTGCCCTCTACCGTGCCTACCTGCAAGCATCCCGTCTTGCCAATCTTCCTCCTTCCCTGACGACGGTTCACCAAGCTCATTCAGAAGCTGCCTCCCTCCGCAACATCCACGGTGATCTAATTACCAACCTCAGCATTGCTCTCTATGAGCTACGGATGCCGGAGTTTCTGAATGACCTAGACCGCTACCTCAGAGAATCCGCCTCTGCGGCTCAATCCCCAACCCCTGTCATCGGAGTTTCTACCTCATCTCTCCCCTCGTCGACTCCTTCCGCGTCTAGCTCCCCTTTGAACGATGAAGAGGAAGCAGTGTTCTTTCGTGCAGAACGTAACCACATTACCTCGCAACGACAACGGACTGGCACCATACCTCTATCCACCTCACATCCCCAGTACCACGATGCCTGCTTCGTATTGTCAAAATATAGTCCAATCCGTGCTTATCCGCTCCTTTCCGCTTCCGGATAGCCCCTATCCGTCTCCGGATACTTCCGGATGCATTCCGTGTTTAATCTGATGTTTCCGATGTCCGGAACGCACGGAAACATCTCCGGATTCGTTGGAACGGATCCCTTTTACATTCGTATGTTCTCCTATATGTCATTCACTTGTCTATTCCCTTTCGTGACATCTCTGTTCACCATTCACCCTTTCTATTCTTATCCATGTCAAGTCCTTGACATTCCTTGATCCTTTTGCACCCGGAATCGGTCATTCCGGACCGGAATCACGTCGGATCGTTCCGAGCACATCTCCACCCATTTACTTAAATTCCTCGTCTCACTTCCAGAGCACCTCAGTCGTTTCCGCCTCTCTTAGGCATCGGCTGAGGTGAGTATTTACTTTCTTTACTTAGTTCCTTTACTTATTTGAGTTGTACCTAGTTCGTTTAGGTGAATATAGTCGTTTCCGCCTCTCTTAGGCATCGGCTGAGTTCGTTTAGTTTTCACAGGTTATGAGCCCTGGCTAGCGCCCATTAGCAGCAAACGGTCCTCTTGCCCAACGACTCCGAGTCCCTTGACTCTATCCACTCTCGCGCAATTTTCCGCGCCCTTCCGGCCCGTTTCCGGACCGTTCTAGACATCCTCAGATCACTCCGACATAGGAACCATCTCCTGTCACCTGTCGATCAAACTGTCTTGTCACCTGTCATCTGTCACCTGTCATAATCATGACATCGGATACTACCACCCGGACTTCCACAGTCCCTCGCTTGATGGGACCCAGAAACTTCACCACCTGGCGTCTTCGCATCACCGTCCTCCTCAGAAGCGAAAAGGTTCTAGGCGTTGTACTAGGAACGGATCCGGATCCCTCGCTATCCGTAGTTTCCGGAACCTCTAGCACAGCCACTCCCGCAGTTGCTCCGTCCACTTCCGCATCCGGAAACACTCCTACTCCTGCTACGACGACCACCCCTTCTACCACCGGTCCAACGGCAGAGGAGATCCGTAAGTGGAGGGAACGAGATGAGAAAGCGCACGGAATCATCCAAACCCACCTGGATGACGTTATCCTGATGCAAACGGAGAACATCCTGACTGCTCAGGAACTCTGGGATAAACTCCTGGAGCTCTATGCAACTCCTAGCGTTTCCGACGCTTTCCATTCATTCCGCAGTCTCTTCTCCACTGCCTGGAACGGCACCTCTGCCATCTCTGAGCACGTCGCTTCCATCCGGACCATCCAACGCCAACTCCTCGGGATGCAATACACCATCGATCCACAACTCCTTGCCTTCACACTCCTCAACTCCCTTCCCAAAACTCCGGATTGGACCATGTTCACATCCAACACCGTTGAGAAAGACAAACTCACGTTCGACACCATCGAACTTCGTGTTCTATCTGAGGAATCCCGTCTCAATCCGTCCGGAACTTCTGATTCAAGTTCCGCCCTCAAAGCGTCCGGAAGAGTTCCTGGAAACTCCTCCGCCTGGTGTGAGCACCATCAGTCCAATGGACATGACTCGTCCAACTGCTTCGCTTACAAGAAGTGGGTCGAGAGGCTTCGCGAAGGCGGAGGACCTGGACAGAAAGGAAAGGGAAAGGGACAGGAAAGGGAAAAGGCTAATGCGACGGAAGAGCGTCCAGACCAAAGTTCCGGACCTCCGGAAAGTGCAAACGTAGCTAAGGAGAGTGTATCTGAG
>JBBPTG010000330.1:0-23573 GCA_038093975.1 Chalciporus piperatus | reverse complement strand
GCTCGGCTTTTTCTTTTGTCAGTATTTTCAGGTGGGAACCTCCTCTTTGTCTTGCTTTCGTAACCTCATGCGTGATTGTGTTGATTTAGTGGTGTTCCCGCGTGGTCCCGATGTTGGCACCATTCCTGGATCGTATGATCACCCGAGACCTGGCAACACGATTTACAGCATCAGATGCCCTCCGATTCTTTGACGAGCATGTCCGACCATCCATCTCAGAAGAACTGCTCCGTTCTCCACCTCCGACGGTGGACGAGTATGCCGAACCAGAGAAATTTGATCGATGGGCGGGACTCGATCCGAAATTCGTCGAAGCATGGTCGTCGTATCGGAATCCACCGATACCTCGGTCGACGCAAATGTTACGACAGATATGTGATACTGAAGCTGGCCGCACTTGTGTGAGGGCAATCCGAAAGGGCGCTCGCCTTGCTCGTGGCTGGATGCCGAAGCAATGACGTCGTCTTTTTTGAATTATTCCTGACACAATACTACAATATCACTAATATCTGCGAACCGCGTATCGCGTCGCATCGCTCGAGTCAGGCATTGAGATCATCATAGCGAGAATCATTACGAGTTTTGAGACGCTGGTCCAACACCTCTCTGATACTATTACCACTTTCTTTTCTTACTCATCTCAGTCACCAACTTTAGCTGAAGGTAGCAGTTGAGTCGTAACCGACCTTATTGGCCATGTCTAAACCGTCAAACTCTGATTGGATGATATCGCGTTAGATCGCGTTACGCCCTACCATCGCTAGTGTCCTCAAAGCTGAGTATCATCGCGCTTTCGACTAGTATGTATGACTTGACTGGCAGCGTGCCAACGTCTCGGTAGAACAGAACGACTGTCTTCTGCTCATCGAGAGTCTGGGTTTGGGAGACTAGTGCCAACCTGACGAGTCTTTCGCGGCGTAGTCTAAGTTATATCCGCTCGCTCCATGAGTGGCATCCACGTGCATCGCGTACGGTGTCAAAGTTGGTCCGGGCAACTTGAAGGTGGGATAGCTGCTTAAGAACACCTGTGATATTGCCACTGATAATCGATAACTTGAACTGTAAGTGACCGAAGTGGCAAATCCTGTTGTGGGCGCGGGTGGCAAAAAGTGGCACCGACTCGTTAGTAATTTCCATAATTTGGCCGCACACCCGGGCCATTTGCGACTCTTTCGAGGACCAATACACACTCCCTCGTTACAATGGGTGCCCTAGAAGACGGTTCCAAACTCCAGGTAAGTCAGTTCTTCCCTCCCACCAAACTTGAGTGTGGGCCTGAGTCGTACTCCCTTACGTCAAGCTCAGCGACTTCAAGCCTCTAACTGAAGAGGCCGTCCTTGTTACCTTCGCAAAGTTGCAAGGGATGAGACCGTGGTTTGAACAACGCGGATATTTCCTGAATCACTTTTCTTATGAGAAAAGCACGCAGACCAACGCGGAATATGTCCAGTATACCTACCCTCATTTCCCGTACAATTACGATCTGTTTGGAACGCCACCGCGGATACAGCTACCATACAGCAATTTTGGTGGCGATCCAACTCTGCTAGAGTTTGTACAAGGCCAGGCGCACCCCCTTCGTACTGGCCCAGCGGTACGTTTCTCAGTTGAGCATGTTGCATTGTAATCCGGTTCAATTCCGAGTCTGCCACAGGATCAAGTTGTATTCGCACAGGACTCCGAGCAAAGGCATATCGCAATGAAGCTTGTTGCTGAAGGCTCGGTCGAATATCAGGTCTTTCACCGTCTCCGCAACGAAGCCAGTCTGTACACGTCAGATCCTGAAGAGTTCGGGTGTGTGATACCTCCGCTCGACTTCCTGGAACTCTATGATGGACTTTGGTTCGTTGTCATGCCAAGGTTATGCGACTTCCATTCAAGTTATCATCGTTGTAGAGACAACTGACAGAAGTATTCTAGATGGGGGCGATGCATTCTTATGCCCGAATACGAGAGCATTGGCGAGATCCTGCACCTTATGCGCTGCCTTCTGAAGGTGTGTTTTTCTCCTCAACGCTAGCAATCGTTTGTTTTATCGTTGTTAGGGTCTTTCTGTTCTTCATAAGAACCTCATTGTCCATAGAGCGAGTTTCTATCCAGCTAGCTTGGATGCTTCTCTCACAGTCCTGAGTAGGACATCAAGGAAACAAACATGCTCGTCAACCACTTTTCGGACCAAGCTCACGTTCCGGGCGAAAATCCACTGCGGCTAAGCTTGAGGGGCCAAAATTTGTTGACTTATGCTTGGATAGATTTCGACCACGGTGCTATCTTTCCATTAGATTCCAAGCCTGCCGAAAGACGACGATCTGCAAAGGAGTCGTTCGTCTATCCGTGTTCAAGAGCAGAGGACGCTAGCCAAGGCGAAATCGACTACGACCCGTTTGTGTTCGATGTCGGGTCGCTTGGCTTTTTCTTTTGTCAACGTTTTCAGGTGGGAACTTCTTGTCTGTTTTGTTTCTGTAACTAACCTCTCCATGATTGTGTTGATTTAGTGGTGTTCCTGTGTGGTTCCGATGTTGGCACCATTCCTGGATCGTATGATCACTCGGGACCTGGCAACACGATTTACGGCATTGGATGCCCTCCGATTCTTTGACGAGCACGTCAAACCATCTGTTTCAGAAGAAATTCTCCGTTCTCAACCTCCGCCACTGGATGACTATGCTGGACTTGAACCAGAGCAATATGATCGATGGGCGAGACTCGATCCGAAATTCATCGAAGCATGGTCGTTGTATCGGAACCCTCCGTTACCTCGGTCGACGCAGGTGTTACGACGGATATGTGATGTGGATGCTGGTCGCACTTGTGTGAGGGCAATCAGAAATGGCGCTCGCCTTGTTTGTCGCTGGACGCCGAAGCAATGATGTCGTCTTTTTTATTCATTTCTGACACAATACTACAATATCGCTAATCTCACTAATATCTCAGAATGTTCTGCGAGCGAGATATTTCAGCACCGAGTTCCTTCGTGTTTTGCGTAGCGAAAAAAAATTGCGAATTTTGAGACTGCTGGTCCAGTTGCCACTTTATTTTCTTACTCCTCTCAGTCACCACCTTTAGCTGCAGCTCGGAACGTGCGTCGCGCGAATTGCATCGTTTGCGATGTAACCATTGAATCGTTCTCATTTCGACGTCATATCAGGGTCACGGTGGTGGTGAGTCGGCTCGCCAGGACATGCAGAAAGAGGTGGACCGTGCTCTTTTCAAGCTTATCTGTGTTCGTGTCTGGTTCCAACCATACTTGATCAACCGGAGTGGAAGGCACCCGTCAATGCACTGAATCCAGGTTATCATTCAACATAGTCAAGTACCTTCAGTGACTACATCCCGAAGGAGGCTGCTTACGTTCCAGTCAAAAAGCCCAAGTCGCTCCTTACACTTAGCTTTGACGGGACGAAGACACGCAAGCCCCACTCAATCTATACCGTTCTCACCACCACGCCCACTGACTCACGAGAAACCTACTCCTTGGATGGATACGAGGACTCGGACTCGGCTGTCTCTGAAACAGAAAACCAAAACTCAATTTCCGACCTCAGTGGCGTGCCTTGCGGCGCTGATAATGGTACACGGCGCTGATTTGAAGGTGACAAGCAGTCAGGATGTCTGCGCGCCACACCCTAATCAGGATGGGATGGCAAGGAAAGATGGTCAAGTCAGACCCTCGCCATGTTGTGAGGCACCGAAAGATGACTGAGTTAAAGGAGAGTCTTGACAGTGTTCCAGAACATCTACAGCAAATGGCCAATCTAGGCGAACGGTGCCACATGTTAAGATATACATGTATTCCGTGATGCAAACATATTTGAGCATGGTATAATCAGCATTTGGGGCAGGCTCACCCTGAGTATACATCATATCCGGCCCGTAAATACCTTTCATGAACGTAGAAAACCGAAGCTAGGGCTTCTGGCTGGCGATCGTGCTAGCACATATCTGTCGAAATATGCAAGGTAGCGAACGCAGGTCAGTAAGGATCGGATGAGCAAGACAATCAAAACCTGCTGGAATTTCTCTTCAACGAAATTTAGTGGTGTGTCCACATGTTATGGTACACCTGATTAATGAATCGCCAGTTAGTATCGATCGAGTCGTAGTGGGGTTGCTGTGCGTGTCAGGATCACCCGTTGGACACTGGAGAAGAACCTACCCAGCCCGGAACGGCTAGATTACAATTTACTCAGTAAGCACAGGATCATGTCGATCGTATAGGCTGCAGTCGTCCCTAATCCGATGAAAGGATGAACAAGGGACTGCCAGTGATGCGCCCAAAAGTAGAATGTGGAAAAATATTAACGAATTCGACGCACCCATCATGATGTTTCACCGCTGAGAACCCTATGAACTGTGCGGACCGACTGCGTTTAGCATTCTGATCGCCGTTTGAAGTTATCCCCCTGGCTGGGGGTCCATCACGATCGATTGATCAACGTGGCAGGGAATCGTGAGATACGGACCATGGTAGCAGTTGAGTATGAGTCTTGACCGACCTTAACAGTTGGCCATGTCTAACCAGTTGACAAATCAGATGCTATCGCGTTACGCCCTACCAGCATCGCCCGAGTGCAGGCTCCGATTCGTCGGGCATGTTGGTTTTATTCCTTGTGGGCCGTGGCACAGCTCAGACGAATAGTCGAGTGACTATGTCCTGTTGAATGTCTGTACGGTCCTCAAAGCCCTGAGTATCATCGCGCTTCCCAGTATTGGCGAGGCCGCCGGCGTACACACGTGGGTTAGCGTGGTGAGCCTTTCGCGGCGCAGTATACTATCCGCTCGCTCCACAAGTGCCATCCATGATGCATCACATACGGTGAGGTTAGATCCGGGCAACTTGAAGGTCCTTGATCATCGAGCGCCTGAGATGATGACCGAAGTGGCAAATCCCGTGTGACGCCGCTGTGGGTGGGTGGCAAACAAGTCTAATTTCCTTACTTTGGCGCGCTGTGACTCTTTAGACTTTCAATTAGGACCACTCCCCGGTTACAATGGGTACTCTACATAACGATTCCAAACTCCAGGCAAGTTAGTTCTTCCCTCCGAACAAACTTGAGCGTGGCCTGAGTCGTACTCCCTTACGTCAAGCTCAGCGACTTCAAGCCTCGAACTGAAGAGGCCGTCCTTGTCACCTTCGCAAAGTTGCAAGGGATGAGACTGTGGTTTGAACAACGCGGATACTTCCTGAATCACTTTTCCTATCAGAAAAGCAGGCAGACCAACGCGGAATTTGTCCAGTATACCTACCCACGTTTCACATACAATTACGATCTGTTTCGAACGCCACCACGTATACAACTACCATACAGCAATTTCGGTGGCGATCCAACTCTGTTAGAGTTCGTGCAAGGTCAAGCGCACCCTCTTCGTACTGGCCCAGCGGTACGTTTCTCAGTTGACATGTGGCATTGTAATTGGGTTCAATTCCGAGTCTGCCACAGGAACAAGTTGTATTCGCACAGGACTCCGAGCAAAGGCATGTCGCAATGAAGCTTGTTGCTGAAAGCTCGGTCGAATATCAGGTTTTCCACCGTCTCCGCAACGAAGCCAGTCTGTACACGTCAGATCCTGAAGAGTTCGGGTGTGTGTTACCTCCGCTCGACTTCCTGGAACTCTATGACGGACTTTGGTTCGTCGTCATGCCAAGGTTGTGCACTTGTATTATCATCGTCGTAGAGAGACAACTGACAGAAGTATTCTAGATGGGGGCGATGCATTCTTATGCCCGAATACGAGAGCGTTGGCGAGATCCTGCACCTTATGCGCTGCCTTCTGAAGGTGTGTTTTTCTCCTCAACGCCAGCAACCGTTTGTTTTATCATTGTTAGGGTCTTTCTGTTCTTCATAAGAACCTCATTGTCCACAGGGTCAGTTTCTATCCAGCTAGCTCGGATTGGCTTGGATGGTTCTCTCACCGCTCTGAGTAGGACATTAAGGAAACAAACATGCTCATCAACCACTTTTCGGACAGAGCTCACGTTCCGGGCGAAAATCCACTGCGGCTAGGTCTGAGGAGCCAAAATTTGTTGACTTATGCCTGGATAGATTTCGACCACGGTGCTATCTTTCCATTAGATTCCAAGCCTGCCGAAAGACGACGATCAGCAAAGGAGTCGTTCGTCTATCCGTGTTCAAGAACAGAGGACACTAACCAAGGCGAAATCGACTACGATCCGTTTGTGTTCGACGTCGGGTCGCTCGGCTTTTTCTTTTGTCAGTATTTTCAGGTGGGAACCTCTTCTTTGTCTTGCTTTCGTAACTTCATGCGTGATTGTGTTGATTTAGTGGTGTTCCCGCGTGGTCCCGATGCTGGCACCATTCCTGGATCGTATGATCACCCGAGACCTGGTAACACGATTTACAGCATCCGATGCCCTCCAATTCTTTGACGAGCATGTCCGACCATCCATGTCAGAAGAACTGCTCCGTTCTCCACCTCCGACGGTGGACGAGTATGCCGAACCAGAGAAATTTGATCGATGGGCGGGACTCGATCCGAAATTCATCGAAGCATGGTCGTTGTATCGGAATCCACCGATACCTCGGTCGACGCAAATGTTACGACGGATATGTGATACTGAAGCTGGCCGCACTTGTGTGAGGGCAATCCGAAAGGGCGCTCGCCTTGTTCGTGGCTGGACGCCGAAGCAATGACGTTGTCATGTTTATTTCTTCCTGACACAGTTAACTGCTACTTGAATATCACTAATATCTCAGAATGTTCTGTGAACGAGATATTTCGGCACCAAGTTCCTGCGTGCATGTTGTGTCTTATTGGCCCAACTAGCTCTCTGATATCACCACTTTCTTCTCTTACTCTTCTCAGTCACCAACTTGAGCTGAGGCTCCGTTTGCTATGTAACTACAGTTTCATCTGCTTCGTCATGATGGCCTTGGACCTCT
Source organism: Chalciporus piperatus (assembly GCA_038093975.1). Classification (NCBI taxonomy): domain Eukaryota; kingdom Fungi; phylum Basidiomycota; class Agaricomycetes; order Boletales; family Boletaceae; genus Chalciporus; species Chalciporus piperatus. The sequence goes on along the minus strand of JBBPTG010000330.1, from coordinate 16,671 downwards.
CAAGAAGTTGCTTCTGGCAAGCGGGCAGGCTCCGAGAGCCCGACTATACTCAACCCGAACGACGCTTGCCACATATTCTTTGCTCTGGCCGCTGTGTATTAATGAACTTGAAAACTCGAAAGTGTCCTTGCTCGTAGTGGGATAGTTGTCTGTAGATGACAAGCTAGATCGAAGCAATGTCAGACATCTGCGAACCTAGCCGATTTTTTGGCAGCCTTAGGAACCTCATTTTGGACAAGGAGTTAGTAATCGTGCTGTAAGACACTCTTTGGGATCGTCTAGGTGCTTGCCAGCCAATGAGAAGGCTTGCTTAGCTACGAAAGAGTGCTGAACAGCCGTTCATTTAAGCCGCTGTGTCGATGGAGGGGCCCAAAGCTTACTCTGCACCAAGGATCTAACCTATTTTTTCCGCAAAATGCACATAAAACATGCTACACAGCAATCGACAACATCGATACAAAGGAACGATCCTGAATCCATCCGAGTCACCAATACAATTACGAGAACACCGTAGCTTCCCCCAACATAGCATCTACCGAGACCGGAGAAATGCCAGCCCCACTGACATGACAGGGCCATGGGTTACAACTCGGCGTCGAGTTCGGATCAACTCGACCCACCACCCCCTCCTTTCTTCCCCTCCAACAACATTGACAACGTACTCCCCATCGTCCTCGATCTCATCGACCCAGCTCCCGACGCACCCAATCTCGACTTCTTCTCCGCAGGCGCCGGAGGTGGGGGTGTAGGGGGTGGGGAACTAATGCTCGACGTGCTGGGGGAGGAAGACGTTCGCTCCAGCGAGGGTGTTTCGGAGCGTGCGTTGTCAGACGATGGAGTTGTGGGACGGAGGGGTGGGGATTGAAGAAGTTGAGATTTTGAGGGGACAACGGGGAGGGAGGATGTAAGCGTTTTGTCGGCTGGGGGTGCTGGCGGTAATCGCTCGTTCTCGATATCTGATCTCCGTCTAGAAAGGGTTTGAGTGTGGTTGGATAGCTGAGAGACGAAAGTGTGTGTGTTACGTACGCATCTTCGAAGCTCGATATCGCTTTCTTAATACCCTCCGCACCCAAAGCCAGGGTTCCGTAAGGCAACCTGCCAGTAGAGGATATACTCTTGAGTTCGGAAATGTTCTCGGATTCCTCCCTGAGCACCGCCGAGTCATGTAAGAGAGTTTCCACCGTGCATATAGCGGACGTACCGAAGGACCGCAAATACACGTGCCATCCGGCCAACAGCCAGAATCTTGTTCTTGATGACTCTCCTCCGTTCACGAACGTCGTCGTGATGTGGTTCTGAATGAGGAGGGGTGTGGTCGTCTTCGAGCTCCTCCTTGGAACACGTGTTGAGCACAGCAACCAGCATGTCGGTGACTGGGAGTATGAGCTACAATGCAAACTCTGGATGGAGAAGAAAGCCACGCACTCTTTTCGCCAACGAAAGGCAAGCTCCACTCGAATACATCCTTGAAGTTTGGAAGCCAATACGGGTGTGAAGTGCAATTGAATTGCGTGATATTCATCGTGTTGTTCTCGTACTTGAGAACGGCGGCCTTGTTGTTATACACGTCGAGATAGTTGGGTGCAGAGAAGATCGTGATTAAAGTAGGGAAACCTGTATTTTGCCCCTTGCGGTACATTCGGAAGCTGACGACATCAATTAAGAGGATATCAATGTCAGGAGAGTATCACCGTGACCTCACCCAGAATCCTGAGCCTCGTGTGCGCGGATGACCGACAACAGACTGTTCCTCTCCAGGAACTTACACGTGGCGGAGTAGCTAAATGACAAACTAAGATCGAGCAAATCCACGCGCATGATGGCGAACAAACTCACGTGTAGAAATATGAGCAACCCCTAACGTGATTGTGCAAAAAGCTCTCTTTTCCTTTTTCTGACCCGAAGTCTTCTGCAGGATCTGACCAGAGAATGTCGCACATCAGACCGTGAGTCGGTGGTTCGCGGAACCGGTCCAACTGAAAACGATTCGGTAAGTAGGCGGGCATACGAAAGGCGTTGACGGACGAACCACTTCAAGGTCATGTATGGTGTGGAGTTCGGGTGATAATCCTCCATGTATGCATAGGAATTGCTTGCTCATGATAGCGGCCAGTGGGAGTGCACAGAAAGACTCCATGCATGCGTCATATATGCGCGCGGAATACTTACGTTGACCTAGGAGTCTCAGGTCATCGCCGAAGGGGACACGGGTAGGGGACGTCTCTTACATTCAATCTTGAACGTGAAGTACTCAGTCAACCGCCGACATTCGTGGTTACCACGGAGGAGGAATAAGCTATTGGGATAGCATATCTTCAATGACCAGAGGTATAGCACACACTTTGAAAACCAAGTTGTCAGGTGATTGGTGGATAAGGTCAGAAGAAATGAAAGTACTTCGATGCTGAAGTATCCTCGGTCAACGTAATCACCTAGAAAGAGATATCTCGTTGTTCTAGGGTTTCCACCCTTATCAAAGAGTTTCATAAGGTCATACTTGATTTGACATCAGTTCCATGTGAACCGAATGGTGGGTTGAACTCATTGACGCACATATTGACCATGGATATCACCACAGACTAGAGAAAGTCAGATCCGAAACACTGCATGCGACGGGCGTGGGACTCACCAGTCACTGGAGCATCGATCTGGAGTACGTTGGGTTCGCTCCGAAGCAAAGCTGTCGCTTTCGTGATGATCCAAAGGGCATGTTCCTCGGTAATCCTTCCTTCTCGAAAGAAGTGATTCTTGAGGAAATCGAGATTGGGTTTCGTTGGATCGTGTGCGGAAAAGAACTCGGCGTCGGTCGGCATACCTACTTCAGGTTGTCCAACCTGTGGGGAGAACGAGCGCAAGGTGAGCGATCTCTAGGAAGCAGTGAAGAATAGACGCACATCCTTGATTATCCTCTCTCGTGTGCTGACGATCACTCCGTTCTCAAGTCGATGGGTTGAGAAATCTACAGCGGGGGCGGGGTTTCTGTGTTCGATTTCATGTACGGCCTTGTCAAAGTGAGACTGGGCATCCAACATGATGATTCAGATAGATGGAAAGGGTGCGCAGGAAAGAGGTCCCTGGTCGAGGACGCTGTAAATGCGGTGATGCAGACACTCGGAGACGCACAGCAGGTTTGGGACAAGGAGGTCTATAATTGGATGGACTATGGCAATGAAACCCAAGCACTACAAGATTACGAGCTTTGAGCTTTATCACAACAGTTCTTGTTCAACTAGACTCTGTAAGCATTCAAATGCACGTCCTCGTTACAGTATACGTCTTTATGTTGATCTTTCGCATTGCACCTCACAATGCGCAAAATTAACATAGCCAGTGGGACTTGCTACTATTCAACAGTCATTGGTGATCTTCAGGGTATCAGAGAGCGAGGGCAGTGGAAGGGGATGGAGAACAAGTTGAAGTTGGCCGCAGTGGATCAGGTCGTGGGAAAGATCAAGCTCAACCTCTACTCCTCATGAACAGCCGTTCAGGCGCCACTCAAGCAAAGGACAGGCTGTACGCTCAGTTGGCTTCCAGTCTCAAAAACATGTCCAGAGCAGTCAGTCAGACCGCCGATCTAATGGAACAGCTCCAATATGATTTGGACGCGATGAGGGTCCTTGCTGGTACCCATGCTGCTCAGTACGACGTCATCTCATCAAAGACGACACTCTCGAGTGACGAGCTTGTATAGATTCATGACAGTTGCCGCAGAGCTCAATCCAGAGCCAGCAGAGGAAGGCGATTCCGGAGTAGGACAATGAGAGAAGTAGCTTGTGTCACTCTGCCTCGCGTCCGTAGCTGACATTCGCGATTGCGATCACGCTTTCACTACAAGCTCACGAGTAGCCAAGAATTCGAAATCATGACATCTTTCTTCCCGGAATATCATAGCGAGAAAACCACGCCTGGCGAAAACCCTAGTAACGAACCTTTCGGCACCTTGACCAGCAAATACCCCATCCGTACCTGAGCAGACTCAGTGGCTCGACGGTGTCTCGGACTGAACATGCAAGTTTTCCTTCTTCAGCTCCTCCATCAACGTCAGCTGTAAGCTTCTCAGTGCAACCCTTGAATGCGCGTAGAGGGCGACTCACCGCATTCGTAGACTCGGCATCGTCTACCAAAGAAGGCACCTGCTGCAAAAAGTCACGAGCCCCATCCTCAAACAAAGTATGTTGCGCATCCACGATGCTTTGCATGAGATGAGACCCATGTTTATGTTGCACCGGCGGGAATGCCGGTGCCAGCGTCGCCAAGCACGTATATGCAAAAAAGTTGGACTCGCATTTGCAATCCCCTGCAGGACATACCAGCATGGTCGTCCTACTGATGAATTCCAAGAGAACGCCCAATTCTTGAATCGACAGTTTCCGGTCAAATTCGAGGGTTCGCTCCACCTCGAGTTTATGAATGAGCTTGTCAAAGTGGCCATGGGAGGTCGTACAGACGCGATCATGGATTTCTGGATGATGCGTGGTACCTCCCGTAGCCAACGCATCCGCCAACGGAACCACCGAATGATGGTTGTCCCCCATGGAAAGGAATCTTTCCACCACCATCACCTCTTGGGGGTGTCCGTCCAAGGGGTCTAGAAACGCCCGAAGAAAGGAATGACGGTCCCGTTTGTCTACGTCCTCACCCCACATATCTTTGCCCACAGGCTTCGCTGTGCAGAGTTCGACTTTGGCCACTAGACGGGCTGGCAGACTGCCTAGTTCGGTGAACCAGGCCTCCATCGACGTGTTGTTAGTCACGGATGGAGGTTTTTTGAGATGACTGGATGCGAATCGAGAGAGAGAGGATGTGATGGAAGGCATGTTTGAAGCACGAGTAGTGGATTGTCTCTCTTACCACAAGGGCGCTGAGACAGGGGTTCTTGGTAAGCCCGGACACCGCCACCCTAATATGACGTCAGATGTCCCGGAGACAATTCGATGGTTTGGTTCCGCGAGTACATAGCACACGATGCAATTCGTGCGACGCGCGTTTCAACTCTCAGCTAAAGTTGGTGACTGTTGAGAGGAGTAGCAAAAGAAAGTGGTGATATCAGAGAGGAGTTACCAGCAGTCTCAAAACTCGCAAAGAGTTACGCTATGATGATTTCAATGCCTGATGCGATGAGACGCGACACGCGAAGGAACTTGGTGCTGAAACACCTCGTTCGCAGATATTAGTGATATCGTAGTATTGTGTCAGAAATAAATAAACAAGGCGGCGTCATTGCTTCGGCGTGCAGACACGAACAAGGCGAGCGCCCTTTCTGATTGCCCTCACGCAAGTGCGACCAGCATCCACATCACATATCCGTCGTAACACCTGCGTCGACCGAGGTAACGGAGGGTTCCGATACGACGACCATGTTTCGATGAATTTCGGATCGAGTCCCGCCCATCGATCATATTGCTCTGGTTCAAGTCCAACATAGTCGTCCACCGTCAGAAGTTGAGAACGAAGAATTTCTTCTGAAACTGATGGTTTGACGTGCTCGTCAAAGAATCGGAGGGCATCGGATGCCGTAAATCGCGTTGCCAGGTCTCGGGTGATCATACGATCCAGGAATGGTGCCAGCATCGGGACCACGCGGGAACACCACTAAACCAACACAATCATGGATGAGGTTCGTTACAAAAGCAAAACAGATAAAAAATTCCCACCTGAAAATACTGACAAAAGAAAAAGCCAAGCGACCCGACGTCGAACACAAACGGATCGTAGTCGATTTCGCCTTGGTTAGTGTCCTCTGTTCTTGAACACGGATAGACGAACGACTCCTTTGCGGGTCGTCGTCTTTCAGCAGGCTTGGAATCTAATGGAAAGATAGCACCGTGGTCGAAATCTATCCAGGCATAAGTCAACAAATTTTGGCTCCTCAAACCTAGCCGCAGTGGATTTTTGCCCGGAACGTGAGCCTTTTCTGAAAAGTGGTTGATCAGCATGTTTGTTTCCTTGATGTCCTGTTCAGAGCTGTGAGAGAACCATCCAAGCTAATCCGAGCTAGCTGGATAGAAACTGACCCTGTGGACAATGAGGTTCTTATGAAGAACAGAAAGACCCTGACAACAATAAAACAAAAGGATTGCTGGCGATGAGGAAAAAAACCCACCTTCAGAAGGCAGCGCATACGGTGCAGGATCTCGCCAACGCTCTCGTATTCGGGCATAAGAATGCAACTCCCCCATCTAGAATACTTTCTGTCAGTTGTCTCTCTACGACGATGATAATACAAGTCGCATAACCTTGGCATGACAACGAACCAAAGTCCGTCATAGAGTTCCAGGAAGTCGAGCGGAGGTAACACACACCCGAACTCTTCAGGATCTGACGTGTACAGACTGTCTTCCTTGCGGAGACGGTGGAAGACCTGATATTCGACCGAGCTTTCAGTAACAAGCTTCATTGCGACATGCCTTTGCTCGGAGTCCTGTGCGAATACAACTTGTTCCTGTGGCAGACTCGAAATTGAACCGGATTGCAATCCAACATGTTCAACTGAGAAACGTACCGCTGGCTCAGTACGAAGGGGGTGCGCTTGACCTTGCACGAAGTCTAGCAGAGTTGGATCGCCACCAAAATTGCTGTATGGTAGCTGTATACGTGGTGGCGTTTGATCCAGATCGTAATTGTACGGGAAATGTGGGTAGGTATACTGGACAAAGTCCACGTTGGTCTGCCTGCTCCGCTTATAAGAAAAGTGATTCATGAAGTATCCGCGTTCTTCAAACCACGGTCTCATGCTTTGCAACTTTGCGAAGGTGACAAGGACGGCCTCTTCAGTTCGAGGCTTGAAGTCGCTGAGCTTGACGTAAGGGAGTACGACTTCAGGCCACGCTCAAGTTTGTTCGGAGGGAATAACGAACTTACCTGGAGCTTGGAATCGTTATGTAGGGCACACATTGTCACCGGGGAGTGTGTAGTCCTTGAAAGAGTCACATATTACAATGGCACGCCAATGTGTGAAAATTAGATCCGCCATTTGTTTGCCACCGCGCCCATACAGGCACTCAGTCTTCGGGCCGGAAGCTATCCCACTCACTAAGTATGATCAACAAGTTGAAGCCTCCCAGACCCAGACTCGCAGAATGGCCAAACCTCAGATTTTCTGGGTCGCGCTGACCGAGAAGCACAGATAGATATCGGTAGCATGTACAAAGAGAGTGATTGGAGACGGAAGAGAACAGGGGAAACCCGATGAGCCGGCGGAACTATTAAATGACCAAGCCATGCTGACTAGAACGTGTAATCACCACTGGTTCATGGGGATGACGAAGATAGGTCACCCAAAGTATACGCCCGGCATGCAAGTATATAACCATTATCGATCTGATCAGCGCTCCCTGGAACCTCCTCCATTAACATTGCCCACACATCCCCAGCTATGACGACTTATCGCGCACTCTATCTCAACGACAAGTTTGGCGCCAAGAAGTTCGAACTCGGCACCAAAACGCTTCCTACCCCTGGGCCCGGGGAGATCGTAGTCAAGGAAGTCGCTGTCGGACTGAACCCCATTGATTGGAAAATTCAAGCATACGAATCCCAGTGGGTGACCTTCCCCGCCATCTTGGGGAACGAGGCTGCCGGAGAAGTGGAAGCTGTCGGCGAAGGTGTAACCCAATTCAAGAAAGGCGACAAAGTGTGCGTCTGGCGTTCGAAGCCTCTGACTTGATCATCATTTCTGATGATGGATTAGATTTCACCAAGGCAGTATGAAGCTTGGTTATGGCACATTCCAAGAGTATGTTGTAGTTCCTGCCGAAGTAGTCATCAAGGTAAGCCCGACTTTGAACGCAAGTCGGGACTGCTTGAATCACGCTCCGTCTCGCCTTTAGCTGCCATCCAACGTCACCTTTGACCGAGCTGCCTCTCTCCCGGTCTGTGTCAGTACCACAGCCATTGCTCTCTACTCCCCAGCCCCCGCCGGGGCCGGGTTCAAGGCACCTTGGGACGGTGGCCGCGACCAGTTCGTAGGGCCTGCACTCGTCCTCGGAGGTGCAACCTCAGTCGGACAATATGGTACGTTCTCTCTTTCCCCCTCACCTACTCGCTATCTGAGCTTCTATCCCCATTGTCCACTCTTTGCATTGATTAGCCATCCAATTCGCTAAACTTTCGGGTTTCTCACCAATTATAACCACCGCCTCTCCCAAGAACACCGATCTCCTCAAATCCCTCGGTGCGGCGCACGTCATCGACCGCAACACCCCCGCATCTTCATTCGTCTCCTCTATCGCTAGGATCACCACCTTGCCGATACCCCTCGTGTTTGATGGTGTCTCTCACGATGACACTCAAAAACTCGGATATGATTCGCTTGCAGAGGGCGGACATCTGATCGTTGTCTTGCCTCAAACCGTCAAAGAGGTGGCTGGAAGCACTAGGAAAGTGATTTCTGTATTGGGGAACGTGCAGATGGAAGAGAATAGGGAGATCGGTCGTGCGCTGGCAAAGCACCTTCCAGCTCTGCTCGAGGCTGAAGAACTTATTGTGAGTGCCTCTATAACAACCTATTTTGCATTGCGGGCGGAGAGCGCTGACGGACGTTGGTATCAGCCTAACCAGGTTGAGGTTGTTTCAGGTGGACTGAACGGCATCGTCCCAGGATTGGAGAGGTTGAGGAACAATCTTGTCAGTGCGAGGAAGTTGATTATCCGCCCTCGCGAAACCGCATAGCCGTGTATTTCTCCTTGATAGTCAATTCTGGACTCTATGAGTGTGACCTTGTTTAACAAGGGGAAAATTGTGGCTGTGTGTGAATCAAAACGCGTGTCTGCCGAAGCAGCACGGACCTATTGAGGCGGGCAATAGGACCCACATTGAACCACATCCTGTGCACTGGGTAGAGTCTCCACTTGCATGGCATGGTCCAAGCCGCTATCACAATGGACCCTCCTCCGTCACTAAGCGAATCACGCCGTTCAGGAACACGCTCTGCTCCCACCGCTCCCAGGGGAGCCTGGAGATCGGGACTCAGTGCTGGTGCCTCCGAAGAGTCGTCCGCACCCAGATACATATCTGCCCGTTCTGCCCCATCAAACACAAATGAAAATGGTCGTACAAAACGACCGAGGCAAGAAGATCTCGACGAAACCATTCCCGAAAAGAATGTTCAGTCCAACGGCAGCGCCTCCAACCATGCCAATGGCAATGGCAGGGCAAAGCGCAAGGGAAAGGAAAAAGAGAAGCCCAGCTCCTCGACGGATCATCTAATTGAATCCCCCACCTCCAAACTCTCCAATTCTGCGACCGTCGGTGCATTCAAGCCTCACAAGAATGACGCGGAGGAACAGCCCGAGGACATCACGCGTTGCATGTGTGGTATGAGCGGTCCGTGGTCATCCCCACACCTCATAACCGCCTGCTGATCAAGCCTGCTCTTCAGAGGTTCATGCTGAACATGGCGAATTCATTATTCAATGTGACGCCTGCCATGTTTGGCAACACGGTCTCTGTATGGGCTTCGAGTCTGAAGCACAACTTGATGCAGCCGCCGACTACTACTGCGAACAATGCAAGCCTGAGCGTCATTACGAACTTTTCATGTTCGTCCTTTTCGATTTGTCATTAATTACCAACTCTTGATATGTTTCCCTTCAGGCGGCTAGCCAGGCAAGCCCGTGAATCATCAACCTCTCGTCTTGTTTCCCCCGAAGAGCTACCCCCTCCTCCTGCCAAACCATCCGCAAGTGGCGGAAAATCTGTCGAGACCAAAAGTGACCTGTCCTCATTCCCGACACCCCCGGATCTCACACGCGATATCATCAGAATCGACGACCAGTTCAGCGAGGTAGGAGGATTTGGCGATGTCCATAAATGCAAATACAACAGTGCTTCTGGAGCAAAGGAGGTATGCACATCAATCATATCCATAATTTACGCATGGTACCGTCCGTTTACACCTCCCATTTTTCAGGTAGCGGTGAAAGCCTTTCGGTTCATCTTCACACTCGAAGAGAGGGGCACGAAATTTGCCAAGGTACTGTCACAGAAATCCCTTGATTTCAGGAAATGAGGAAATGCGTGCTAACCCCGATAAGTAGATGGTTCGTCGAGAACTCGGAATTTGGAAACGGCTGGATCATCCCAACATAGTACCATTCCTGGGGATTGCGACCGGGTTCGGGTTGAAGGGTTCGACGTCGATCGTGTCCTTATGGATGTCGAATGGAAGTCTTCGCCAGTTCCTCGGCAGCCATGGCGACGAGCTTGGTGTCGCACACCGACTCCAGATGGTATGTTCGCTACGCATCTTCACTTTCTGGCTTCTTCTGATGCCATGTCTATTTTAGCTCTCGGACGTAGCCAACGGGCTCGACTACCGTATGCCGTCCTTCGTCCTTCTAGACGTCCGGTGATTAGGTTGACGGTCCTCGGATAGTACATTCTTTCTCGAATACCCCCGTCATTCATGGCGATCTCAACTGCGTGCGTCATAATAGAGGCAAACACACTTTACTTACTAACTATCCGACAGAATAACGTGCTCGTCGATGCGAATTTCACTGCGCGTTTGGCCGATTTTGGTTTGTCATCCTTTGTAGGAAACATCCCTCAAGGTTGGACTTATCTGGGGGGGTCCACGACAAGACCGGGCACGCTCCGGTGGACAGCCCCAGAACAACTGGAAGAAGGATACGAAAGAACTCCCCAAAGCGATATCTACTCTTTCGGTTGTATTTCCCTTCAGGCAAGTCAGTCGAATACAAAAGCTCCGGCATATTTTTCATCTCCTTATAGGTATTCTCTGGTCAGCCACCATGGTCAGAAGTTCGAGAAGATGCTGTCGTTGTCTTGCGTCTAGCCACAGGCAAGAAACCCCAGCGCCCAACATCACGGACGATGGAAGACCGGCATTGGGGATTCATCGAAAGCTGTTGGAGACCGGTGGGGGAGCGACCTACAGCAAAGATGCTAGTCTCTTCTCTTCAGGAACTCTTGAGCTCGTGCCCGCCTTCCCGACCTCTTCGGGAGATGTTCGCACCGTTGTCCAGTCCGGTTGATCCCATCCCCTTGTCGGGTGAGGCCCTTGGCCAAACTTTTTCGTGACTTGTGTATGCCTCTGTATACAGTGGGTAATGGCTGCATGCTTCAATATTGTCCGCCTGTCCAATACGAAGACCGTGACATCCATCCTAGCGTCGCCGTAGTGGCAGGGATCTCTTCGGTTGTGGTCGTCGCTCCTAGAACCGTCATCGAAGGCGTCGAAGGCAGTCGGAAGGTACCATGTACCTTGCTGTACTAAGTACTTATAGCAGCCTTGGAGGAGGATCTTGCGTAGTCGAATTCCTCAGCTTGAAATGGTCTGAGTGCATCCAAGCCTGAGCATGCGACGGTGCTGATGATTGAAGTGGGATTCGCGATATTATTAGATTCCGACATCGACGCCTCCCAGGAATGTCACAGTGATGACGAGGGAAATTGGAATGAGAAAATGCTTCTCGAACGGGATCTCGTCGAGTCCATCCAGTCCATACGACGTGTATGCTCTTGCCGCCAATCGTCAAGCAGTCCCGTTGAATCATCCTTCCATGGACCCTGTTCCGAGTAGTTTCAAGCTTCGGGTTGCCAAATCAGATCGCAAGTTTGCTCTTGGCGTTGTCAACTACCGAACGGATGAGAAGGGGAACGGGCAAATTCGTGCAGGTACCCATTACTTGTGTGTACTCCTGAGGAAAGTTGGCCAAACGACATGGCGCAAGGAGATCACGGAAAAGGTAGTCGTCCTGGACTGCAGAAACATCAGCATGAAAGGGAGATTGGAGACGATTGTATTAACCCACGATAATGGGCTCTTACCTAGTCGCTGAAGTGATGTAATCAGAGTATAGTAGTCAGTGCGGATCATCATACTTAGCTTACTCGCTGTAGCATCGTGGCAATATCCATCCGTGAATCACGACAACTGTCCTCGTGTGCGTCAGGAATGAGGCAAGCCGTCGACGGAGAGCGTGTCATACGTACGCCATCCTTTGCTTTGAGCTAATCCAGAAGCGTATGTAACATTTCTAACCGAGATTTCAAACTTGAAACTAATTTGAACCGACGAACTGTGCAGCGTGCAGTACGATGATCGCTAGCTAATCATCAATCATGGCAGTTTCCTGCGCGCCGGTGACGAAGTCAGGATCAGAATTTCCATTCGCTTTCGTGATGCTAGTGATCCGGCGGCGGCGGCGAAGGTCTGACGATCATCGTCTATTCTTCGTGAGGTATTTTTGAGAATATGCGATCGAACTTGTTGGTGCCTGCTTGGAGGGATGACCGAGCATTTGCAGTTGTGTATCGCAGGTCTAGTGCACGAGCAGCTTCAATCAACTGTGAAGATGGGTTCACCAATAGCCCCTCGATGATATACCTTATTCTCAACGTGGTTACTGCAAGGAACTCGCCACAATGAGCGAATCCTGTCGATGGTTGCCCGATTTGTTCTCGTGTTTCCGGTGGATTCCAACAACGAATCGTTCTATCGTGCGAGGCAGACTCGGAGTAGAGTTTGGTAACAACACGCGACCCCTGCAGAGACTAGTTGGAAGGAGTGTCAGTCAGTAGCAAATACTGGTGAATAGTATACATTTCACGGAATTCGTGAAAACAGCAGGAATATCAAAACAAGCACACAATCAAAGGTACAAAAGCTATGAGTGCTGCAGCCTCTATGACGAGGATGACGAAAACATATCACGAAGAGAAGGAGATTGCGGGCAAGAGCTCAAGTATTCCTGAAGAACAGAGGCCAACATTCTCGCTGTTGGCCGCTCCTCGGCAGGGGACCAGCAACGTTGAATGAATTCCCAATGATGATCATCCATCGCCCGCGATTCCGGACGCTTGGGTTTCTGTCCCTTGAACATTCGGACAGGGATTGCACCCTCTTCCCGAACCTCCGACCATGGTTGTTTCCCCGACAGCACCTGCGAGGAGATCAGCGTGTACACGGATTATGTACAGTGCGCTCCGACGAACCTGCAGAGTGAGGCATCCGAAAGAGTGGATATCGCTCTTGGGGGTCCTCTCGAGTGCTTCATCTTCTTCAGCAAGAATTAATTCCGGTGCACTCCATCGTATTGCGCCTGGTCGTGAAGTGGACCTTTGGAGGTACGCCAACGCTTCAGGTAAGTTCCCCACCACCGTAGAATAGCCAAAATCAACCAAGCGAACGATGAAATTGCCATCCACGAGCACGTTGTTCTACGGAACAGTCAGCAAATCTGGATTTCGGCGAATTGCTTTGACCTACGCCATTGAGATCCCCGTGAACGATTGGACTCCCGGGAAAGGAGTGCACTATCAAGTGTGTGTGTGTGTGTGTGGTCAGCAAAATACCCCAGGAATTGGCACTAATCACGTACGGTAATCGAGTCCATTGGCGATGTCCCACAACTGCCATGAACGGGTGAGTGGACCGATAAGCGGATACATGGGCAACATACAAACTGGAGTTGGTGGGCGACATGGAGCTGTTCCCCATGATTTTCGAGGAACCTGTGAAGATTCCCATTCGGCATCCACGCAGAGACCAGTGCTAGTGAACCTTGCATTCCGAACCCGGTCGCAGTGCCCAGGAATGGAACAATGTTGGGATGATCCAATCTCCTCCATATCCCAATTTCTCGACGAACCATCCATCAGCAAGACTGCAAAAAGTCTGAAGTTACTGGATTGACTGGATCAGTTAAATCAGTAGTCCAGTGGCCCAGTAACCAGTAATTTCAGTAGTTTCAGTAGTTTCAGTAACCTAGTCACCCAGTCATCAAGTAGTTTCAGTAGTCTTAGTAACCCAGTGGCCTAGTGGCCCAGTCATCCAGTCATTTCAGTAGCTTCAGTAGCTCAGTCATTCAGTCATCCAGTAGTCTCAGTAGTCTCAGTCATCCAGCAGCCCAGTCATCCAGTCATCCAGTCATTTCAGTAGTCCCAGTAGCTCAGTCATCCAGTCATCCAGTCATTTCAGTGGTCTCATTAGTCCAGTGGCCAAGTGTTCCAGTTATCCAGTAGTTCCAGTAACCCAGCAGCCCAGTCATCAAGTCATCCAGTTACTTCAGTAGTCTCAGTAGCCCAGTCATTCAGTCATTCAGTCATCCAGTAGTTCCAGTAACCCAGCATCCCAGTCATCCAGTCATCCAGTAGTTCCAGTAACCCAGCAGCCCAGTCATCCAATCATCCAGTCGCTTCAGTAGTCTCAGTAGCTCAGTAGCCCAGTGTTCCAGTCATCCAGACATCTCAGTAGCCTAGTAGCTCAGTTTCCCAGTCATGTAGTCATCTCAGCAGCCTAGTAGCCCAGTGCCCTAGTCATCCAGCAATCCAGTTGTCTCATTACTCCAGCCATCCAGTATTCCAGTATTCCAGTAATCTAGTCACTCAGTGGTCCAGTAATCCAGTCACTCCAGTCACTCCAGTCACTCCAGTCACACAAGTCACTCCAGTAATCCAGTCACCTCAGTAATCCAGTCACTCCAGTAATCCAGTCATCCTGTGGTCCAGTAATCCAGTCACTTCAGTCACACCAGTCATACCAGTTATCCAGTTACCCAGCCCTCAGCTCACCCAATCACTCCAGTACTACTCAGTCATCTAATAGAGTCATTCTAATTAGTGACATTTTATAATCATTCATAGGATGGATTATAGCTAAAGTCCACAAAAATGTGTACTAAAAGTGTAGTTAACAATGTGGGAAAGGGTATTAGGATTGAGTGTAGTGAAGTGTACAAAAAAAAAAGTGTAGTAAAAGTGTAGTTACAAGTGTGGGAAAGTATAGCTAGATTGAGTGAGCAAAGTGTACAAAAAAGCGTAGTAAAAGTGTAGTCAAGAGTGTGGGAAAGTGTAGCTAGATTGAGTGTAGCAAAAGTGTACAAAAAAGCGTAGTAAAAGTGTAGTGAAATGTGTGGGAAAGTGTGTAGTGATAGAGTGTAGCTAAAGTGGACACAAAAGTGTACTAAAAGTGTAGTTACAAGTGTAGTGATTGAGTGTAGCAAAGTGTAACAAAAAAGCGTAGTAAAACTTGAATCAAATGTGTAGGAAAGTGTAGCTAGATTGAGTGTAACAAAAGTGTACAAAAAAGCGTAGTAAATGTGTAGTTACAAGTGTGGGAAAGTGTATTAGGTTAGAGTGTAGCAAAAGTGTACAAAAAAGCGCAGTAAGTGTGTAGTTACAAGTGTAGCAAAGTATGTGGAGATCAAACCTATTGAAAGTGTACAAAAAGCATACACAAGTGTACAAAAAATATGGTAGCTATCTAGTGTAGGAGATCCTAATAAAGTGTAGCCACATTTCCCTAATGCTCGGACTTGACACAAAATCCGCGCGAAAAAGTCACGTGACCATGTTGAATTTGCCGCGCCACCTCTTCGACTCTCTCTCACCACTACACCACACCTCAACAACAGCAAAACGGCCGGCGAGTGCTCAAAAGCCCCGCCGGCATCGCCAGGTGAGTGAAAACTCGCTCACCACCACATCCGCTCACCTCGCAAACAGCCTGCTGCCACCTACCACCTCACTCTCGACAAGAAAACGACAAAAATGCGAAAACGCGGCCGGCGTGGGCTCAACAGCCCCGCCGGCTTCACGAGGTGAGTGATAAGCCACCCGCTCACCCCGCAAACAGCCGCTTGCACTGCTCGGCCCACTACCACCTACCACACCACTCTCGACACGAAAACGACGAAAATGCGAAAATGCGGCCGGCGAGGGCTCAACAGCCCTGCCGGCAGCACACGGTGTGTTCTTCCTCACCCACCACCACCACCTCTCATCTCGTACAGAGCCGCTCGGGCCGTACGAACCACCACCACCTCCAAAGCCTCAAACAACCTCGACCTCGAACTCGATGGCCGGCGTGGGCTCAACAGCCCCACCGGCAGCACATGGTGTGTTTTTCCTCACCCACCACCATCCTCTCTCACCTCGTACAGAGCCGCTCGGGCTGTCTCCCCCCCACCACCTCGCTCCCTCAAACTCGATCGTAAAAAAAACGGCCGGCGTGGGCTCAGCAGCCCCGCTGGCATCACGAGGTTCGTGTTTCCTCACCCATCACCTCATCCACTCACTTCAACGACAGCCGCTTGGGTTGTCTCCCCCCAACCACCTCCCACCTTCAACCTCGACACCAACACATGGCCGGCGCGGGCTCAACAGCCCCGCTGGCTTCAGAGGTTCGTGTTTATTTGTTGACTAACACACCTACTCACCTCGTACATAGCTGCTCGTGTTGCATGGCACTTCATTAACTTGTAACTATTGTACCACAATACATGTAATAGTTAGACATAATATATTTCGCATTTTCTGAACTGTCATAAGGTGTGAATTAATCATAAGATATAGTGAACTAGTAATTGGGACTGGGTGACTGGATTACTGGGTGACTGGATTACTGAGGTGACTGGGTGACTGGATTACTGGGTTACTGAGGTGACTGGGAGTGACTGGTGCCTGGGTTACTGGTGTCACTTGTGTGACTGGAGTGACTGGAGTGACTAGATTACTGGATCACTGAGTGACTGGATTACTGAGACTACTGGATTACTGGACCACTGAGTGACTAGATTACTGGAATACTGGAATACTGAATGGCTGGAGTAATGAGACAACTGGATTGCTGGATAACTAGGGCACTGGGCTACTAGGCTGCTGAGATGACTACATGACTGGGACACTGGGCTACTAGGCTACTGA
>JBBPTG010000329.1:0-23585 GCA_038093975.1 Chalciporus piperatus | reverse complement strand
GGATCAAGACGTCAGAGTCCAACGTGGGGGTGACATCGTGCTGGCCAGTCACAATGTGATCCTCTGTGAGATTGACGTTACTGAGGAGTACGTCGAGGGGGAGTTCGATGGTCGGACAAAGGATGCTGAGGCCGCGAGAAGATGTGTTGTGCGGAAAGCGATGCAGAAGGGCAAAAATCGTTAGAGAACAATGATGGGAAGCGAAGGGATTGCTGGGCAACAAAAGTGCCGGGACTCCTGCACTTCTGGAAGCCAACAGAGGTGTCCGACTTGGGCACGAGTGGCCTGTCGGCCGCGTCGCGTAGAGATGCCCTCGAATTCTGCAGAGGGTTTGAGGTCTGGCTTCGAAACGGCGACATCGGGACTGGCAGGGGTAGGTTGATCGACAGAGAAAGTGAACTGCATACGCTTGATGGTACCGGGTTGGCTGGGCTCCTTCTCGGCAGCGCGCTGACGGATGAGGTCTGTTGAAGTGTTGCGTCTGAAGTGAGTTTCATTTCCGGAAGAGCTGAAGAAACCACTGCCGGAAGGGGTGTCCTCTGAATCGGACGACGCGTGCGTGAACTCCCGGGTGGACGACGAGGGTATTGACCAACTTGTTGAAGACGTAGAAAGGGGTTCCCCAATCTGTGCCAGTGGTCTCTCGCTCGGTTCTGTCGGAAACGATTCCGGTGGGTATGGGTGCACCCATGCTTGATTCTCCGTGGGCGATTCATCGGCGGGCATAACACTCAAAGTGGGCCCGCAAAAGTCTAGGAGCTCCAGGATGAACTTTTCGGGGACACGTGTATCCCCGTGTTCGCCGTTCGTCAGCGGCGTGGGCGAGGAGATGCCATCCGCGAAGCCGTCCACCAAGTTCAGCTGTTTCTTCTCGCTCCTCAGTCTACTAGCTCATTCTCCAGGCACATGATCGCCTCGGGTGTCGTTAGCTCGTCTTCTAACGGTCTCTTGCCAAATCGGATGAAAAACGAGACGATAATCTGTGCAAAGTGTCAAGTCGAGTACATCGGCCAGTATCATATTGCGCCCAGAACCGTTGATGGAGTACATCGTAGGCTGAAACTTTGCTCTGTGGCGTGAAGTCAAGGTTCATCCCCCCGACACGAGAGAAGAAAAATTACGGACCTGAAATGGAGCACGGGGTTGTGCTTCGCCTCCCATGCCATCTCTTGGCGGTCACCAACGGAAGTTCCATGGCATGACTTCCGTTGTTTTCTTCACCGTGCAGTCCCGTCGTCGGATCCGGTTGGAAATAGACGGAAACTTGCACGGGATGACGAATCTTCTCACCTGCTCCAAGCGTTTCACAACTTCCAAGCGCAACAGATACGTTCCCACCTTGCGTCAACTGGTAGACTAAAAATGATGTTGTATGAACTCAGGAGCCACCCATGATAGAAGCAGACACATACTGTCGGTGGCGTGTACACCACCCCCAGCTGTGAAGCTGGTATGGGAGCGGCATCAGAACCTTCGGGTACACACATTAACCTGCACAAGTCCATGGCGCAGCTGAGCGCTGAGCGGCCGAGTAGATCGTGTCCTGGAGAGACGCCCAGTTTGGTCGGCGCAGTTCAGTTGGAGGAAAGAATGAGCTAACACAAGTACCGGTATGTCAGTACTTGTCACAGTAACTGCATCACGTGGCCTTGTGTAACCTCAGACTACCGAAGCAGTAATGAAGTCCCACGAAGAATCAAACAAGAGAACAGACAGGTGTACGTCCTACTGGATTGACTGAGGAGGAGAAGTTACAGGCAGGTCCTTATATACGACGAGTAGATGTGATGAGTAAGATAAGACCTCGTAAGCTGACAGCTAAGACTTGGGTGGCCGCGTGACTCCCAACCGTTACATCCCCCCCTCCAGTGAGCTCCCTAGCTCGCTCAGTTGATAGCGTTATCGATGTCTCCGGTTCCTCCATTTTGGGCCAGTCCTTCCGTGCCGAAGTCGACGAGCTCGAATGATCCGACCTCAACGGCGTCATCTGGGCCGGTAGCTGGGGCGTCATGGCCAACAGTACTCTCGGTCATGTCTAATCCGAGATCCTCGGCTGTGACCAGCGGCACAGAGTCTTCGATGAAAGAGTCACCAGATATAGGTGAAGGTAGGATTGTGGGCTCCGGAGCTCCACTGAGGAACTGGGCTAAATCGCCGAACTCGGACAGAGTGTCATGCGACATTGAAGAGTGGATAGATGGAGTATGAGGGGCAATGTCGAAGGTTTGGGTAGAGCCGGCGGTAATTGCCGAGACGAGGTTATTTGCCGATTGAGTCGAATTAGCCGGCCGGGTGCCTTTACTAATGGAATTGTGGGTCCTCGAAGCGGATGGCTGGTGCGAGGTGCTCGCACGGCCAGGACTGATGGTTCTCGCCGAGTCGTCTTCGCCCTCGTACTCATCAATCACCATGTCCCAGTCTCCACCATCGTACTCGGTAGCTTCTCCCATTCGCCTCTCGTCGCTGTGAGCGAGCCGCGGTGGGTCTTCTTCGGCCTCTCTCCTGTGGTTTCGTCCCCCATGACCTCGTCGCCTCTGACCGCCTCCAGGTTTCCTTTCTCCCCTCTCATTACCCAACTCCCATCCTCTCGCTTTCATCGCCCTTTGTTCCGCCTTCGCTTCTTCTCGCTGGAGCCTTTGCCGGTCCCAGCAGATCTGTTGCATAGCGAAGTGGTTACCAAGGTCGTTCACCATGCGTTGTTCGCGAGTCGTCGACGATGCATCGGGGATCCGATCCCAGAATACGGACGGTGTTGGCTCTCCGTAGTCCTCGCTGAACAGGCTACACCCACTATGATCGGTTGTGGAGAAACGATAGATGGGGTGGTCCTCGTCATTGAACGCTAGGGCGATGGTAAGGTAGCCCAGAGGTTCGACGGGAAGGGGTTGGGAGCGCGCGCGGTTTCGGATCGCAGCGCTATGTTCCAAGCATTTCATTAACTGATCTTTAGTGACATATACCTTCGAGCTGGTGAAGGCATCGTCATAGACGATGAAGTCCTCTCCCACTCGGGTAAAGTGCCTCAAGCGGTGTCGAGGAGCGGTCTGAGCGGGATACGTATGTCCACGCAGACGAGGATTAGGGCGAGCCATTGGAAGGGTAGTAGGTTTCGAGTTGCACAGGGTGGCACGATGGGTGTTGGAGTGGAAACGACATGCCCCATTATATACCTGTGGATCGTCAGTCGGCGGGCGGCCTGAGCCCCGTGGTAAGTCCTCGATCTGTTTCACCTCGAGGAGTTCCAAATATGTGGCTAAACAGTCTAATGTCTCAATTTGATATAGAGGCAGCCAGGTTTCGTCCCCCGAGGTCCATTTTACTTGGAACAAGGCGTCGACACCCGTTCCTTCGTGCGTCACTATGCGCTCGATCGCCCATTCAGGTCCCATTTCACCAAAGTCGGCGACCTGATCCTCGAGTCTCCCCGGGAATAGTCGATCATCACTTGGATCGTGAATTCTCAACAAAGATGAGTGAAACACGGGATGAATTCCTCGCTGTTTCATCCTCGCTGGTAAGTCTAACCTAAACGAGTTGTTCTTGAAGTCCTCAATAATCTTATAGGGACCAATATACTTCGGGATTAATTTGCGGGCTAGTCCCTTAGGCAGTGACAGGTTCTTTTTCGAGACATACACGAGATCTCCCGATCGAAAGGGGCTCGCTTGTCGCTTCTTATTAGTGTTTCGGGTTTGTTTCCCCCGAGCCTCGAGTATGGCGTCATGCGCTGACATTACAGCCTGTTTCATGCGTTGAGCAAACACGCGCACACTCGGGTATTCGGTGGCTACAGCGTCGTTCCATACGAACATCCTTGGTTGACGCCCCGTGTTCAGGAAGAAGGGTGAGTACCCAGTCGATTCGGATCGTGCGATGTTAATCGCGAACTCAATAGCGGGCAGACGGCTTACCCAATCCCGCTGTGTGGGTCCGATACAGGCGCGGAGCATCTGACCAACCGTGCGGTTGGCTCTCTCAGTGGATCCGTCTGACTGTGGGTGGTACGCGCTCGACATCCGGGCCGTCGTTCCAACTAGCTTACTCAAGTGAGTCCAGAAAGTGCTGGTGAACAGAACATCCCGATCGCTGACAATCTTGGTTGGCAGGCCATGATGCTTGTAGATTTCGGCAAACACCAGCTTGGCAACTTCCCAGGCCGAGTAGTTGATTCGGCTAGGCACGATATGCACCATGCCTGTCAAGAGATCGATTACCACCGTGATGGAGTCAAACTCGCCATCTCTATTTTTCGATAACGGAAGCGGTCCGATGAAATCGATACCAATCGATTCCCAAGGTCGCGTTGGAACCGCGAGCGGGTTCAGCAGTCCATAAGGCTTCTGGTTCGATGGTTCACTTCGCTTACATGTCTGACATGTTTCACAGTATCGTTGCACATCCCTGACCATATCTTTCCACCAAACAGAGTCTCGAAGGTAAGCGAGCGTTCGAGCGGTGCCTAGATGGGCCAAGACAGAATGTGCCTGGGAGATTAAGAGCTCCTGGGCCTTTCGTCCATCAATGGTGACGTCAGGTATGCACACCACGGTTCGTCCTCCTGTCCGAAGGCTAACATATCCGTCGCGATAATCGAAGTTTCGGTACTGAATAGGATCCTCAATGATGACACGGAAGAAACCGTCCTCGCTGTAGCGTCCCTTCACCTTCCCTAGGACGTTGTCCTGGTCAAGAAACTTAAGCGGTATGTCAACGGCCTCGTCCACTCCTTCTGATGGAACATTCTGGGTAAGAGCAGGTGTTTTGTCCACTACTCCCCCCTCCGTTCGTTCGCGTGGGCCGCGCAGAATGAACTGATTACGCATTCTCCTGGTGAACTCGGCGCTGGTCTCTGCTCTCCCCGTCTCAGCGGGGGGCACCAGGCCCCTCTTCGCCTGTTTAATTACCGGCGCCACCCTCGTAGGTGGGTCCACGACTGTGGGCTCCTGCACAGACAGTTTTGCGGTTCGCTTCGGCGTTGGCGCTGTTGCAGCGTCAAGGGGCTTTCCCACCGCTTTTGCTGCCACACGCGTACTTCGCCGTAACCCAAAGGCTTTGCCCTCTTCGCCTACCAACACCGGCATGGTCATCAAACTCCCCAGGAGCGGGCTAACGCCTTCCTCCGCCAACTGGACGTACTCAGTGGGTGACCGAACGGTTCCCTTGGCGTCATTAGAATACAGCCGAGATAATCCATCCGGCAGGATGTTCTCCACCCCTGGTAGTAAGTAGCGAATTTCGAAGTCGAATTCCCCGATCTTCTCGATCCACCAGGCCTGACGGCCTGACAAGTTCTTTTGGTTGTACAGGTGTATTAGTCCCTTGTGGTCTGTCAGCCAAGTAAAGTGCGCTCTCTGGAGGATGTCACGATGCCGCAGCATCCCCTCTACCCCTGCTAGCATTTCCTGCTCATGCACGGGGTAATTCTGCTGAGTGGTATTCAATTTAGCGCTGAAGAACGCTGCGATCTTGGCGGTTTTCCAGTCTGCTCCTTGAGCCACTACGGCAGCAATCCCATTGAAGCAGGCGTCGGTCATCAGCCAAATGGGAGGTGCATCCTTCCCATAGTTCACAGGCACTCTACTGTGAGCCGCGCATTCTTGCGCGTATTGCTTAACCTGTTCGAATGCCCGCTGCTCAGTGTCCGTCCAACGGAACGGCGTCGCGTCGCCAGTCACAGACGACAGAACCCCCAAGGGCACTCTCACTCGATAGATGTCATCTGCCAGGTAACCAGCGCATCCGATGAACCCACGCAGCAAGTCGCGGTTCGTCGGAACCTTCCAGTTCACCACTCGGTCCACCTTGTCAGGATCCATCCGAATTCCAGAGTCGTCGATGATTCACCCCAACACCTTCATCTCTTTGCAGAGGAATCGAAGCTTATTCTCGCTTAGGTAGAGTTTTTCTCGTTTTAATATCTCCATAACGATTTTGACATGCTCGACATGCTCGTCGAGCGTCTTCGAGTAGACAACGATGTCGTCTAGGTAGATGTCCATCCACCGCCCGATGTATTCCCCGAATAGGTGGTTCATCAAAGCCTGGTATGTAGACGGAGCATTACAATCTCCAATCTGAATCACCGTGCTCAATAGGTTCCCGTCCGGCGTTGTGACCGCGGTACGATTGACATGTTCGGGAATGATACGGATCTGCTCGTACGCGTCCTGGCCATCAATAATGGATCGATACTTCCTGGTGCAGACACGACGCAGGATTCCATCGATATCAGGTAAGGGCGCGGACAATTTCTGAGTGTTTTTGTTACGCTCTCGAAGGTCTATGACCGTTCTCAGCTTATCGGTTCCTGGCTTCTTGATGAGTAGCATGGGCACTGTGTTCCCAATACTCGTCACCTTCCATCATCCCGACGCTAAGTAGTCTTTTCGTTTATCTACCCACTGAGGTCTGAGCGCTTCTGGACAGCGACAGGGTCTCCAGGGGTAAATCTTGGTCTCGTCGATGAGAGGGATGATATGGTTAATGGCTCGCAAGGGAGGTAGACCCGTTTCACTAGCTTTTGCACAGAGCGGTTTCGCTAATTCATACAGCTTTTTCCGTGCTTCATTGATGCGATCATCGAGCAAGTCAGCTGCTCGTGATTCGAGGACTTGAATCTGAGACCCCTTCAGGGGTAACGGTTCGTTGCTCCCCACCACCACACTAACATCATTGAATCCGACATTAACGCAATGCTGGAAGAAGAACGGAGTCCCCAGAATGAGGTCATAATTCTGTAAGTTAATGATATCAAAGTATCGTTCAGTGTTGATTCCTTGATACTCCAGTCTCACTTTAGAGCCATAGTTCACTTTCGACTTAGACCCCTGTGTTATGACTGGGTCACAACACAGCGGGGACTTAAGGCAACACTAAGCCTTGCGAAGGAATATGCTGAGTACTAAAGCTTAATTGCGGTGAAGCAACAAATGGATTAGACTGGGGTCTGTGATGAGTACAGGGCTACTTATATACTATTGAGAAGTGCGCACAGACCAACAGCCGAATAAGGAAATCATAAAGGGGAAAGATAGATAAGGTAAAGGGAGGACGATAAGAAAAGGTACCAGGCACGGATTAGGGTCTAGGCCATGACATCATTGCTGACTCAGCTAAGTCTGGACTTTTGTCACGTGACCTGATTATGTAATAGTTTACGTAATGCTACAGGGACTACCGGAGCGGATTAAGATGAATCCGGCTTGACCCCTAAGTTGTAGACAAAGTCCAGAGTTCGAATACCGTTGTAGGCAAAAGTTTGAAAAGTTTTTAAATACTATAACACTATCCCCTCTCTAGGAATCGCATTCCAGGCGATTCGGCAACTTGCGTTCAGGAACCTCTGTCAGATTTTCATATTTCTGAAACAAGGCAGAGAAATTTCCCATGGTCATGTTGATTCGGCGTGGGGCGGACGGGTGCTTTTTGTGAAAAGCTTTGACAGCTTTGGGTGCATTTGACAAATGCGCTGCCTTTTCCCATGTACGGTCCGATATGTCCCAGCCTTTCCAATGAACCAGGTACTCTAACTGTCCTTGTTTAACCTGAGACTTCACTACGTAATCCACCTCGTACTCTTCTTCTCCTTCTTGGTTGACTATTACCGGATCCGGAAGACGGACCGGTTGTCCTTCCAACGGTTCTTTAGCCGGTTTGACAACCGTGGGATGGATGTGCATGGAATTGGGCAAGTCTAATGTGACTGCATTGGGAAGGACCTTCGTGATCTGATAAGGTCCAATCCAGTTCTGCGTCATCTTTTTGGAAGGATAAGGTAATTTGAGGTTGTCCGTGGATAACATAACGAAATCTCCGATTTGATAATCTGGAGCTTCAGACCGATGCTTGTCCGCTTGCTCTTTCATTCGGTTCTGAGTTTCTTCTAATGCCTGCTCTACTTCTTTGTGTGCTTTTCCACATTTCTCTAAGAATGCACCAGCCGGAGATGAATCGCCTTCGAATCCCATACGTGGGAAGTAGTTTTTTGTTATAGCGAAGGGAATCGTTCCGGTAGCCGTGGAAAGGGAGGAATTGTGATGGAACTGCGCTATCTTCAACCAATCAGCCCATTCCGTTTGACGTTTAGCCACGTAAGCGCGGAGATACTGCTGGAGTTCTCGGTTCATACACTCCGTTTGGCCATCGGTTTGGGGGTGATAAGCGGTTGACAGCTTCTGTTCTATTCCTAGAAGGGTGCAAAGCTGTGAAGTAAACTCCGATGCAAATTGCGGTCCTCGATCTGAAACAATCGAAGAGGGAAGTCCGTGTCTACACCAAACATTGTCTCTAAATAAAATAGCTAGTTCTTTCGAAGAAATTGTCTTTTTACAAGCGATAAACTCGACTTCTTTAGAGAAGCGATCTACAATTACACAAATAGCATCAAAGCCACGTGATTTGGGGAAACCCGTGGTAAAGTCTATAGATATATCCTTCCATGGTTCTTTTGGAACAGGAAGGGGAATTAATTTGCCAGCTTGTGCAGTTGACTTTCCCTTCGTGAGGGCGCACGTCTGACAATGTTCTACGTAAGTTTTAACATCTTTTGTGACACCAGGCCACGAGAAATATCGAGTAACCAAATGTGAAGTGCGTCCTTGGCCACCATGGCCACCAATAGGAGAATCATGAAGGATTGTAAGTAATTTAGTACGTAAGGAAATAGGAACGAAAACTTTGTTTTTGTCATTTTTAAATACTATAGACCCCTCGTCAAAAGCGAAGCCATCTACCGTATCATTTTTTATTTTTTCTGATTCGTTTTGTATTTCGTCATAAATAGGCGAAGAAAGAGTAACCGTATTAATAAAAACAGAAGCAGGAAGTACAGTAATATTTTTGTTATGGTCGGGATCTGCTTCTCCGTGATCTTCTCGACGGGATAAAGCATCAGCCCTTCCATTTGTAGAACCCGGTTTATAAATAATCGAGTAATTATACTCTGAGAGCAACGCGTTCCAGCGTGCTTGACGTGGGCTCAGAGTTTGGGGAGATTTCCAGTATTCGAGATTCTTGTGATCTGTCCAGATCTCGAAATGTTCTCGACCCATTAGATAATGTCTCCATTCCTGCAAAGCCCGAATGACAGCTAGAAGCTCCTTGTCATAAACCGGGTAGTTCTTCTCGGCAGAACTAAAGGAATGGGAAATGAAGGCACAAGGCCTCCAGAGGCCATCATCACATTTAACCGAAAGCACAGCTCCCGTTGCAATATCACTAGTGTCCGTTTCTACTCTGACTTCTTTAGAGCGGTCAGGATATGCTAAAAGCGGAGCGGTAGTGAATTGCTGCTTCAGCTTGTCAAAAGCTTGCTGTTGCTCCGGTCCCCACCGGTATGGTGTGTCCTTTTTGGTAAGGTCATTCAAGGGACGAGCAATGTCAGCGAAACCCTGAATGAAGCGTCGATAGAAGTTAGCCAATCCTAAAAAGGACTGAACACCCTTCAATTGAGTTGGTGCCGGCCAGTCCAGAATAGCTTGCACCTTCGAATTGTCCATCTCTACGCCTTTCTGGGAAATAACCATTCCCAGGAAATCTATGGAATCCACCGCGAAGCTACACTTTTCTGGTTTTACGTAAAGATCGTTCTCTCTGAGACGTTGCAATACGGTTTTAACTATTTCTAAGTGCTCTGCTCTAGTTTTTCCGAACGTAAAGATCATGAGATCGTCGATATAAATAATGAGAACCCCATGAAGATTGCTAAATAGATCGTTCATCATTTGTTGGAATGTGGGGGGAGAGTTCGTAAGTCCAAAGTACATGACAACTGGTTCGTAAGCGCCAAATGGAGTAACGAAAGCCGCTTTCCATTCGTCGCCTTCTTTTATTCTAACATTATTATAGCCCCAACGTAGGTCCATTTTAGTAAACATATCAGCTCCTTTGAGCTGGTCGATAAGTCCGGAAATGAGGGGAAGAGGGTAAGCGTTCTTGACAGTTCCCTCATTTACGTAACGATAGTCCATAACTAATCTCTTTTTACCGTCCTTTTTTGGAATAAAGAAAACAGGAGATGTTTGAGGGGATTTCGACGGACGAAGATATCCTTTCGATAACTCCTTATCGATGAACTTTTTGACGTCATCCAGTTCCTGTTCGGACATCGGAATCACCCGACCCTTTTTGGGAACGAAATCAGGCTTGAGATCTATTGCGTGGTCCCACGCCTTTCGGGTAGGCATACACTCACTCTCTTGCTCTGAGAAGACGTCTAAGTACTCGTGGAGTTCTACTGGGACTTTCTCGGTGAGCCCCGCCTCAAACACTCGACGAATAGAAAATGAACGATTCAAATGATAGTTGACTACTTTGCACTGATCTGTACAGCGTGTGAATCGTACTCGTTTGGTCACCCAATCGATTTCAGGGTTGTGCCTTTCAAGCCAATCATAGCCGATGATCATGTGATGAGTGCCAAGTACAGAAACAAAAGCGTCCATATGCTCGAAATGTCCATTATGTCCCAAAACCAGTGAAACCTTGTGAGTGACACCGCCTATCGCTCCCTCTGAGCCGTCGGCGTTGTACACTGGAATAGGAAAAGGAAGTTCTTCCAGTGTCAAACCATGTCGCTCACAGAACGATTTATCTATAAAAGTTTCGGTTGCGCCGGAATCCAATAGAGCGGCAAACTCCATTTTCTTCCATTGCTCCCCTTTGTCGTACATAATGGTAATAGCGAGATCCAGCTCGTTTTTCCGATTCTGATTCCTTACATGTATTTTTGATGGGATTTCTTTTTTCGAATAATTTACCTTAAGGGAATTAAGCACGAATTGTTTTACTTCTGTCGCCACGCCACTAAGGGACGCCCTTTCAGAAGAAGAAGAAAAGTTATATTTAAACGGAACATGAGGACCAGTACTAATACAACCATTGGGTAAACTAAGTCCGTGCCTTTGAGAACCCATCTCTCTCATCGGCTGCTTTCTTTTAAAGCTTCGGCTGCCTGTGCCTTAGCTTCTGACTCAATGCGGTCGCGCCAGTACGCTTCCGCTTCTTGGTTTGTATATGCCGCTTGATGCGACATGTAACTTGTGCTGGTGGACGGGCCAGCGGGGTAGGGGGAAGATTGGGGAGGGTAGGGTGCAGGGATGATACCTGTGAAGGGCATCTGCCGGTTGTCAAACGGCAGGGAAGACTCAACGTATTGTTGCGAATATGGATCCCACATAATAACTTGTCTCTGACGCGGCCTGTGGGGATTTGGGCACGTGTTTGCAAAATGACCTGGCTGGTCGCAATTGAAACAGTTTCCCCGAACGGGAGATCTTGGCATTTGCTGTGCCGAAAGATCCATCGGGGCTCCACGACCAGGCTGTGTGCCTGTGGGAGTGAAACGTGGGACCGCATACGGAGCGGGGGGACGTGGGAGCGGGCGCGATGCAATCGGGTAACGAGGGGGAAGATATGGATACGAAGATGAAGGCCTGGGAGCAGGAACAGGTGCCTGACGAACTGGTGCACCACGTTCTACAACGATACATTCGAAGGTACGACCTAGTTTTCGGTAGGTGTCGATCGTATTGGTAAGGTTCTGTTCATCAACGTTGGTGTTGATTTGTGCCTGATAATAGATTTTGTAATCTATTGCCTTTTTTAGAAGCTCTTTGGCATGAGCATCTTCAATCTCCGACTCTGCTTTCAACAATTCAAACTCCTGGAGGAAGATGTCCACAGGTTTCCCAGCCTGCTTCAATGCTTCCAATTTTCGAAGACTCTCATGGGCGAGAACGTCTATCTGAAAATGTGCTTTGAGGAGATGTGAAAATATTGTCCACGTGGGCCATGCTAGTAGTCCCAGGGGCGCTCGAACAGGTTCCTCTGCTGGTTCGCCTTCTACTGCTGGTAATGGTGGCGGCGGTAGTAGTTCGTATCGAGACCATTTTTCTATTGTCATCTGGGCGAACCCAGCCGCTTTCCCTTCTAACCGTGAGAGTAGTGTTTTAAAAGTCCAGTTAAGTTAAGTTTTTATACCTCTTTTGACAAAACTGTAACTGTAACTGGTTATCAATTTCGGCAAAATCAGTTTAACTGAACTGAAACTTTACATAACTGTCATATCAGTTATGGTCCAGTTTGTGACCGGTTTTTTGTAATAACTGGACAAACATTAGAAAGCCCTGATCCTTAGCTTTAAAATGACCCCTGGATCATGTGATTTGGTTCAGTCCTTGAGAAGATATGCTCATATTATTATATTATCATGATTATCATATGTTTTGGTGAATATAGCATTGGAATGGAGGTCAAGTTAAGTAAAATACAAGCAAATATATGATTTCAGCAGTGCAAATTAACATGTGTATTTGAGTAGAGTGTGTTTCAATCAGTCATTTCATCAATTTACTTCAATATTCAGAAAGAAAGTCAAATAAGGTCGGAAAACTTTGTAAAAAATCAGGAAAAATAGTGGTAGATGTCCATATATAGGTTATTATTTAAAACCAGTTATAACCAGTTTGTGTACAGTTTTGTAAAATTTTGGAAGTGACAAAACTGACACTGAAACTGGATGTAACCAGTTACAATTTTTCACCTGGTTTCAGTTATATTTCGCTCCAGTTAAGTTAAGTTTCGGTTTTTTTCCAGTTATGTAACTGGACTTTTAAACACTACGTGAGAGTACGGCAAGACATCGGACCTTGTTGTTTTTCCACGTGTGGACGGACTGCCAGGCGTTTACCTGCGCCCACCACAAACGGAACTTGGTGCGGTCACCATCCCATTTTCCAGGATCAGCAACCTTTTTGGACACGGAGTCCAAATTGTCTGATATGAGCACCTTCAGAGCGGCGGTAAGAGCAGCGATGGGATCAGCGGGATCTGCCATCGGAGTTTCGGGACGGGGAGTAGGGGGGGAGGAACTTTCGGATGAGGATGGAAAGTGACGTGGGGGAGATCTGTAACCTTGAGCTTGTGGTTCCTGATTGTATAGCTCTGCTGACATATATCCTTACTGAACCCTATCTTCCAAAGGTTCTCTGGGGATGACAGACACGAGGACAAAGGAAATATTTTTTCGAGCGGAGATAATATCTGCGACGCTGAAGGGAATCTTTGCAGATCTTCTGAGGAGTTTTCCCAAGATCTGTTTGGATTTTGCGCATGCACTACTCTCGAACTTCTATTTTCGAGCAGCAGCAAAGATCTATCGTAATGTTACGATCACTACCTGCCCCTAACCTTTTTCCTTGTCTCCGTCTCTCCCCGAGTCCTTCCTTGACTTCCCCGAGTCCTTCCTATCACCTAGACGCTTGATCTACTTCATCGATCCCTTATCCGCACTCGGATCTCCGATCTTAGCTCTAGCCCTCGACTTGTCTGCCTCGTGTCCCACCTCGTGGACCCTCCAGTGACTCACCCGCCTCGTGTCCCACCTCGTGGACCCTCCAGTGACTCACCTGCCTCGTGTCCCGCCTTGTGCCCCACCTCGTGGGCCTTTCTCTGACTTGTTCGCCTCGTGTTCTCCGTACCTATCTCATATCCGGTCGGCATCTCCTTTCTCTTTGTCATTCCTTTGTCATTCTGTCTTATGCCTCCATCCGATCATCGGACGTTCGTCATTTACCCTTAGTCTTCCCTTTCCCTTCTGGTTGCTTAGTCATTACCTTTGGGATCGTACTTAAGTCCCAGGTTCTCGCGCTATGACACTCTAACCTTGGTCTACCCGGTCACCTAGCTACCCAGCTTAGTGTCCTATCTAGCTATCCCTCTCTCTCTTTCCTAGTGTCCAAACTCTCTATGCAATCCATTCCTCGTTGCTAGATCTTGCCTAGAATCCCTGAGTCGTCGCTCTACTCCTGAGTGAGCGCTTGAGTCTTGTCTGGACATCCCAGCAAGCTCTCTCCTTGTTCCTACCGGGTCTACGTTTGGGCCTACCCGGCACACACGTAACACGTAATACAAGATTTTTATTTATTGTTTTCTATTTTGTACCTCGGCGGTGCTGCCGGCTTACGTTTCCTACGTATGACTCAGCCAAGGGGGCGGCGACGCGCTTTTCCCTTGTCGTCCTTCGCAATTGGGCACGACCCCAACTCGGTCTTCGAACAAAAATACTATCGTACGGCGGATAACAGGAACGGGGCACTAAAGGCTGGCCCAAAAGAATAGAATAGCCAGATGGCGAATGCGTGACGTCAACGGGTGATCACGCGAACCCGGATCGTGTCTACAGTCAGAGGGTTGGCGCGTGAGCGGGCCCCAAGATGTCTCGAACGATCAAAAAGCCCCTAGTGCACTATGGGGAACAGCAACGTTATCCAATTTATGCCGGCGGATGACCGTATATGCAGCAGTGGACGGAGTTGCGGTCTCCTGTGTGTCACGTACACAAACGGTCTTCTTGACCAACTCTTTGGCCCTAGAGTCCAGGCGGTGTTTTCAAGTCTAATCCAAGTGTTATGACTGAGTCACAACACAGCGGGGACTTAAGGCAACACTAAGCCTTGTGAAGGAATATGCTGAGTACTAAAGCTTAATTGCGGTGAAGCAACAAATGGATTAGACTGGGGTCTGTGATAAGTACAGGGCTACTTATATACTATTGAGAAGTGCGCACAGACCAACAGCCGAATAAGGAAATCATAAAGGGAAAGATAGATCAGGTAAAGGGACGACAATAAGAAAAAGGTACCAGGCACGGATTAGGGTCTAGGCCATGACATCATTGCTGACTCATCTAAGTCTAGACCTTTGTCACATGATCTGATTATGTAATAGATTATGTAATGCTACAGGGACTACCGGAGCGGATTAAGATGAATCCGGCTTGACCCCTAAGTTGTAGACAAAGTCCAGAGTTCGAATACCGTTGTAGGCAAAAGTTTGAAAAGTTTTTAAATACTATAACAATTTTCCCCACCTGTCTTGGACGCCATCCGCAACTCACTGGACATAGTTGCATCACGCGTCTCAGGGTTGGCCTCTGCTGCCAACCCACCGGCCTCCCCTGCTCCCATGGGCCCATCCACCCCTTGGCCGATTCTTCGGTCACCTGTTGATCTCCCTCTCGCTGGACCATCGAACCTATGGCTGCCGCCTAGGGGCCTTGAGGCTGTATTGGGGGTGGAGGTTCGAGGTGGAGAGCTATGTGAACAGTGTGAGGCAGCCGACGAGCTCTTGTGCAATGGAGGCTCATTGGCTCGGCCTTGTCATTGGTGCCTTGCTGAGGGTCTGCCATGTAGTATGTCCACCCCTACACAGACCCTGTCCATCAGCTTGAGAAAGCGGCCGAGGAACCATTGTGAGTCAGCTAGTTACTTCTCCTCTTCATCGGCTCACAATCTTTGCAGAATACTTTGTTATGCTTCTTAGATACATGCTCATGATTATGTTTCATTCTCATCGTGCATTTCGATAAATCCAGATCACGAACAAAGGATTTCTGAGCGGCTTCCCTCCCTTCCGACCACTTTCATAGATTTGCCTTGCATTGTCACAGATCAAGCTGGCTGCATCCTACTTTGGTATCTCCCATCGCCGCTCACCTCCGAATTTCAGGTAGGCCTAATCTGCTGAATGTGTCTTTTCAAGCCTCACTCGGCTGCCTAGTCATGGGTGCATAACACTCTGCCTGCAATCCAACCGCTTCTCCAATCCACCATCACAACCCCGCTGTCATCGCGTCATGGTTGGCGGACAGCCAATGCCCTCTTTTCCCAGGAGGCTGCATTCCAGGGGTCATTGAACATCTCGCCTGGCTGGTTTCCCCAAGCTCATAATGTATGTCCAATTCACCTTGATTTATTCAATTCAACGACCTGATCTCTTGCAGGCCAGTAACTCAAGTCCAGCGCCGTCTGTCAACCTAGCAGACCCGAGCCTTGCGGCTTGATTAGAAGACATGTTGGTCCCAAACGTGATCCTCTCGGCCGCCTACAGTATTATGCATCCCAGGGCTTACCAATCTGCAAGGGTGGCTCAGGGAAGGTTGGCCACATGGGCCTTAACGAGCGGCCGGACGGAGATGACTGCCATCATGAGGCAGTGGGGCTCGGTCTTCAATGCCATATCGGTCATGGTCAATCGAGCGACTTCTTTGCATCGAGACTCGGGATCTATGTCACAGGGGTTAGATCTGCTGGCATCCTTTGGTGACTATGATCCTGGCGTAACAATGGAGCTGCCTACGCTCGGCATGACCCTTCATTACCCTCCAGGCACTATGGTAGCATTTTCTGGGTGGATCATCCGGCATGGAGTTCCTGTGGTTCAAGGAAGTCGGGTTTGCTTGGCATACTACATGAGGGAGAATGTTCAACAGGCCATGAACTTCTTTGATGTAGATTGGGTCAATGTAGATGACATAGAAAATCTTGTCCACAGTACTTGAACTAACCCTGACAATAATCTCTGAGCCTGGCATACATTCTTTTCTGTCTGTCTGCATATGCCCCGGCTCCCACCCTTCCCTGTTCTTTCGCATTGTTCCCTTTTTCGCTCCAATCGCCTGCCTTATGAGCAAAGAAGTTCGCGGTCCACATCTTTTCTTGAACCAAAAGCTCAGTTTCTTCTTTCCATCTATCTCTTTGGGCCTTTGCTCTGAGCCAATGCACCCGATAGACTAGCATAGCGATTCAGCCGAGCCGAGAAGCAGAGGATCACTCTCACATTCGGACATCCAGTTACTCATGACCACGTCCCTCGGTATATCCATGGTCCAGAACCAAGCGGAGGTATCATCTCGATGTCCACGAGCATTCAGATTGCTCACGGCCGTTGACACCTTCAAGTCTTTCTTGCTGATCGGCCGATACTTCTCCAAGTCTTCCTGGCTAGCGTCCAAGTCTTGTAATGCTTTCCTGGCTGCTCGATAAATGGCCACATTCTTGTTCACTGTTTCCTCGACCATGGTCACCCTTGACCATGCCCGTGTTGTCATGGTGTAACTCCCAGCATGCCTGACCTCG
This sequence comes from Chalciporus piperatus, assembly GCA_038093975.1. Lineage (NCBI taxonomy): Eukaryota > Fungi > Basidiomycota > Agaricomycetes > Boletales > Boletaceae > Chalciporus > Chalciporus piperatus. The sequence goes on along the minus strand of JBBPTG010000329.1, from coordinate 6,669 downwards.
GTCCGAAAGAGGACTGCCTTGTCTGCCAGACCCAGACGAATTTCATGGAGGGCATCGTTTGCTTGGCCTATCCGCAACCTTTTCTCCTTGTCTGCCACATCCTGCACCCATGCGCAGTGCAAAACTTCCAGCCGAGGGTCGATGGCAAAGGAACATCTGGAACGTCAGCCAATGCTCTATCTCTCTGATCTTCATTCTCCCAGAGTTCGTCATTGGCCGCATTGGAGGCTTCTTGCTCCAGATCGTTTTCCAGATCGCTTGACTCTCCCACATCCCCCCAGAATGCGGCTGTCTCTGTAATAAAAGCATGGATAAGCCCAGCCAACCTTTCCTTCTTTCGGGCGAGCACCAATTGCTGTTGTTCAGTCGGCCGAATCGGAAGCCTGCGGCTCTCTGATGCCCAACCGAGTTTCATCTCCTGTAGCTGCATACCGCGTGCGATCAATGACACTGCCTGATTTCTGCCACCTTGACTACTCTGTAGCAGCTGAAGCTCGATTGCCTTGGCCAATGGTGCTGGGATTCCAATCAATTCGATACACTCTTTTTGGCTCAGTAGGACTGGCCACAAACCTTTTTTCAAATGCACCTCATAGATGTCCATGGCCGTCGGGTCCTTCACTCTCTTTCTGTGAGCCTGATCTTCCAAAGCTTGCCACTCATTTCTTTCCGCCTCTGGAATGCCATCATCCAACTCTTGGAAAGCTTTCTCGGCTTCGACAAGCCCTTTGACTGCTTGCTTGTGTTTTCTCTTGAGACTCTGAGCTACAAATCCGAGGCGTTAGGCGATCTGTCATTACAGAATGCAGGTCACCCACCCATCCTTATCATTTTGACAAAGTTGGAGTCGGCCATTTGGAAGTCCAGCAATTCCCGTCTGTGAGGGCTGCTCATTCCCCTTGTGGATGGGGACACAATGTTCAAGTTTGCCCATAAGGTTTCAATTATCTCCCCATCCACCCGCCCTGCCCCTCGAATAAAGTTGGGTGCATATCTCTGGAAACATTCAGCCTGATGACCATGCACATGCCATATGCCTATCCCTGGCACCAATTCCACGGCCGATGGTATTTTGACATATTCATTGCCCTTGAGCCGCAGCCTCAGCCGCTTCATGTATTGGCAATTGATGTCATAGAAGAGGATCACCCTTGGAATGCCAGCCATGTTGTATTCCAGCGCATGTGCCAATGCATAATCCATATTGACCTGCCTGTCATTGTGGTCAATGCATCCGTTTCTCGGCCGGCGGCCGAACATGTTACCTCTCACCCTTCTGGAAGTCCACCACTGCATGGGGAATGTATCCAAATACACTCAGTCATTAAATCTGGGCACCCACACAGTCGAGCATACCTTGGGTTTAGGTAGTTTCAAAGAAGGCAGAACATACTCTCCATCAGCTGGGTCATACATCCGATTAGCAGTTCTGGGTGTGAGGCCACGATCCAGTGGCGTTTCCAGTCTCGGCATCTGAGATGTTGATTGAGGGATAGCAGTCTTGTGTTTTTTGCTCTTGTGGCTTGGCGGGGTGAGCTTGACCATCTTGATCTTTGATCCCTTCTTGAGAAACTTGACCTCTTGCACTGGGGTCCATGGTGTGGCCTTCTCGATCTTGGGCTTGACCATTGTACAATCGGATACTTGGTGATAACGTTTGCCTCATTGGCAGGTTAGCATATTTCAGGCCACCCAGGGGCATAGGTGACAAGATGAACGGGCCGGAGCCTTTGATCACTCGCGGAAGCATTTGTACGTCAGAGCCATCAGATCCTTCCTCCGAACAACAGCCGCTTGACATCGGATGCATTAGCCGATATCTTGACAGCTTCTTATCCGACGTCATCAGGACGATGTAAGATGCAGACATGGCTGAAAGGTGACAAGCGTCTGATTGACAGCCTCACACCCGACGTCCTCGGGCCTATTTTAGATGTCTGATAAGATTCACAGCTTCACATCCAACATCCTCGGGCCTATTTTAGATGTCTGATAAATTGACCCAGAGCCGACATCATTGGGACCTATCACACCGAAGGAGCCAATGACCAGCAACAAAGATTCCTGACTGCACTGACACCAGGATTTGTTTCTCTTGCACCTGAAGCAAGAGAAAGATGGTCATGAAGTCTGCCACCCACACGACGGCTGAACGTTCCTATGATAAGCAGGACCTTCCCTCCAGTGATCATGACTCTGAGGAACCGGGTGATATAGACCACCCAGGTGACGGTAATATAGATTCTCTGGCAGAGGATGAATCCGAGGAAGAGAATTCTAACGAGGAGGATGTTGAGCAAGCAGAAGATGGGCCGAACCAGCCGAAGACACGGCCGACGGAATTTTCAGAGGAAGAGTTGGCTATTATGGGGGAGTTCGTCACGCCTTGGAAAATTTCAGAGAAGGCCAAGAAGGCGTCGATCATGAAGAATATGTGGGGCAGGTTAGCTGAGCTCGAGTCTGTCAAGGGTCTTGGACTTGAGGCTTTCAAATACCGCAAAAATGTGAGCGAATCCAGTGTTTTAAGCCCTTAGATGCTGATTGCAATAATACACTAGCAATACACATTCTGGTTGTACAGCAAGTCTCGCAAACGAGCCGAGGACAAGCCAAAGTATAGTCAGCGCTGGACGGCCCGCAAAGTCGTATCCCGAAGGAACAAAGAAGAGGTGATGACAATCATCGAACACGAGTTTCAGGAGAAGCGGGGGTCCCAGGGGATGATCAAGCATTGGCAGGCTGGCATCACTAAATTCCTGGAATCACTTTCCAAGGACGACAGGGAGCAACTAGAGGCTGAGGTCGAAGAATGGAATGCAGACAAGCCGTCGGCCGAAGTCCAAGCTGAGTAGGTCCTCTGACTGTCTGATTGATCGGCTGGTATTGACCTCTATGGCTATGTCATCAGCAATGCATCGAAGAAAGCTCCAAACATGGTCCTTGCGTTTGCTAAGGATATGTGGAAGAACTGTGGAGCGCGGATCATGGTCATGAGTGCATGGAAGGACAAAGACGATGATGTCCTTATTTCTCAGTCAGTTAGCTTCATCGGCCGCTGTCGATCTCAAGCTAACCATACAATTCAGCTTCGATTACAACGACGAGTTGGACAATGGCCCGCCGTTTGAACATTGGGACAGCATTCACCCTAAATGGAACAAATGGGCCAACACAGCCTTTGGGGTGAACGACAGGCCAGCCGAAGAAGGGAGCGAAGATGAAGGGTCTTTGGAAGGCTTGCCGGTCATTACTAGGAAGAAGAAGAAGAATAGCGTTGAGGCGATGATAAAGTTGCTCAAGCCTGATTGGACAGCGAATGAGCCTCCAATCATTCCTGATATCAAGCTGATGAACCTTGACCAGATGAAGGATGTGGTGCGAGCCTTCTTGACTGCTCATTACAGTGAGTCGGCCGATGTTGAATGGATCTCGGCTGAGCAGGTCGACAGGACTAGAGTCGGGTAGCCACAAGGCCAAGGTCCCATTTGGCGAGGTGGCTAAACGACAGGCCGCCTTCATCCATGCGGACTATCTGCCGAAAGGGTTTGTGATGATTGATCCATCGAAGATGAGGCAAAAGCAAGTCGAAAGCTTGCTTAGTTTCTGGCAGAGCAGACAGCAGGCCAGGAAGGTGCCGATATTTGCTTGGAGTCAGGTGGGAGGGGCGAAAGGGGGATTCCAGGTAACACATGACCAGAGCAAACGGCTAGACAAGAGCAAACGGCTCCAGAGTCGTCAGAGAGCTCCCTCGCCAGAACTCACTGACAATGAATTTGTCTCTGTGCAGACTCCCAAGGGAAAGGGGAAAGGGAAAGCACATGAGGTACCCATCATGTCTGATGTGTCATCGGCCGAGGAGGATGAAGACAATGAAATGGGGGACTACAGTGGGTCCATGCAGCATTGGCATTGATGAGAGCATGCTAATCGGCCGACAGATTTGCCAGCTTTCAATAAACATCGTACTGCATCCCGAAAGACCCCAGCCCCTTCCAGCTGGCATGATGTCAGAACCAAACAAGGTGAACCGTCCAAGGTTTACAAGGAACAGTCAGCATCCAAGGAGAAAACGTCTCAGGGGACTGACAAGGTAATACATAACAACTTTATCTTTGCTCACAAAGTCGAACTCAGAGTCCCAGCCGAAGCCGAAGCCACAGCCGAAGCTACAGCCTAAGCCATTGGAGCCTAATTCTAAGGCTAAGCCCCAGCCTCCTAAGCCAAGGGTCCAGGAGAAAAGTTCAAAGGGCCTTAGAGAGAACAAACGTCCTCTGACTGAAGAGGATGGTTCAGTCCCTGATCCGTCGACCAATGACAGGATCACCAAGAGAGTTCGCAAAGAGAAGGATTCAAGGCAGCCGGCCGAAACCAAGGCTGACAAGCAGCCGGCCGCAACCAAGGCTGACAAGGTAAGTGGACATATGTGTATATTGAGCTTGACTGACAAATGACAATGTGACCCAGGGTGCCACCGATGACAGGAAGGAGAAAACTTCAACAAAGGGTAGGACGAATAAATGTCCTCTGACTGAGGAGGATGGTTCAGCCGCCAATTCGTCGGCTGATGACAAGCTCACCAAGAGAGTTCACAAAGAGAAGGATTCAAGGCAGCCGGCCGAGACCAAGGCTGACAAGGTCAATGCACTTATGTGTATATTGAGCTTGACTGACAAATGACGATTTGATCCAGGGTGCGGCCGATGAAACATTCCATAAAGTCCCTGAGCCATCGGCTCGCAGGTCAGGTAGACCAAGGAAGACTCCAGCTCGCAAGGACGATGGTGTAGTAACACCTACCAAAAAGAGACCCTAATCTAGGTTTCTTTCTTTAGGACTTGACTGCTTAAGTAGGCGTTTTGAATGGACTGCGAAGAACACACTCTATTGCGATGTATATACAGTACAAGATAAAGATGATATACATCGGCCCTGCCCTCACTCCTCAGTGTCCATCGGCTCTGATTGATCATCCACTGAGGGAATCTTGTCAGTCGTATCACCATCTTCGCCCAATGGACTGTCATCTGACTCAGCGGCCGGACTGGACGGCTGGGAGAGGTATTGGAACAAAGCCTGCATGGCTGTACCAATGTCAGACTCGGTGTGGGTGTCGGCCGGCGGTGCAGCTGTCCCTTGGTCACTCGATTCAATGACTGCCAGTGGCCTTGAGTCCAGAGTCGGGTCGGCCTCCAAGGTGACGGTGCTGGCCGCAGCGACGATCTCGGGCGCCGGGAGGGATGCAGCCACTGAGGGCGAGTGGGACAAGGCAGATCGTGGGGGAGCCGAAGCCGAGGGGGAGCGAAGAGGGAGAGAGGCAGAGGGAGATGGGCGAGGATGCCAGACAAACGAGGCAGCCGGTGAAGGACGATGATCCACGGCTTGTACTTGCCTGACCGTTTCCAACACCCTCGACATCCCGCTGACCTGCTGGGATACCACCGAGAGCCCTGACTCCAGCTCGGAGAATCGAGCCTCCATTTGGTCGAACCGAGCGGCCGAGGGATGGATAGCGCCCTCCAGCCTGAGTGCATAGTCCCTCCATTCGGCATAGTCGGTCGACTCACTCGACGGACGAGCGACCGCCAAGACACCTGGAAGGTGTCCTTGCTCTCTGACGACCCTCGAGATGACCTGCCGGAAGGTCGGGACCTCGACCACTGGGGCTGGTAGACCATGTTAATGTCAAATAGAGACCTGAATGACCTATGAACTCACTTGGCTTCACCCTCTTCGCCTTCGGCTCCTCTGATGCCAACTGAGCCCTTGTTCTCTTCTTGATTGTGCTCGGGCCGGCCTGCCCTTTGTGCTCGGGCCGGCCTGCCCTTTGTGTTCCAGCCGCTTGGTCTGCTCAATGGCCAATGGGTCGTCGGAGTCGTCGTCCTCAGGAGCCGTCGCTCTCTGCTTCCCTGTCCCCTTGCCTGTTGCCATCCTTGTTTGGCGAGTGCTCTTCGGCCTGGTGGAGGGGCCTGGGGTGGCAGGCAAATCTGTCCAAGGGGCCGAAGCCACACGTCTTGGATGGGCTGTTGTGAGGGAACACTTCTGCTTTCCCTGAAAACAGGGAATGCAGGCGTTCCGGCTCACTCCAGGGGGATGCAGGATGCATTCCCGACCCATGGTGACACACCGGTCACATGGAGACTGTTCTGGCAGAGGGGGGTAGAAGGGAGCCGCTGCCTGAGGCGGCAGCAGCCAAGGCAGGGGAGGGACAGGACGGGCCGGGTTGAGCGTTTTTGGCACGTTCAGCCTTGTTCCGTTCCTGTTGAGCCTTGGTTTGCATCATAGGCAGGTGGCGGCGGGGGCGAGACGGTGTCTTTGGGGTTGGGAGTGGGAGGCGAGCCGGCTTGGGTGCTTGTAGTGGTGGGCGTTGAGTCTGCACGACGATCGAAGGGAGGGAGGGCAGCGATGGGCCCGATGGTGCTGACACGTTGGTGTGTTTCGGGCGAGGCCTTGAGGACTTTGAGGGGACCGGCCGCTCTATTGGGTCATCTTCTGGCTCCTCGGCCTCATCTGACTCGACTGCAATAGCCCTCTGTTTACCCTTTCCTTGACGAGCTGGCAGCGGCGAGGTGATGCGAGGAGCCGTAGAAGGCAGGGTGATGGGCAACTCGGCAGTGGCAGGGAGGGGCGTTGTCGAGTCAGTGGCCTCAGATGGCCGGTACCAATGGTGGA
>JBBPTG010000328.1:0-23684 GCA_038093975.1 Chalciporus piperatus | reverse complement strand
TTACCAAGCATGACTCATTCCTATTCGTCATAGCTTGTTCTTACACCTTCCAACCGGTTCCATGCCTGCCCTTAACTCGTTTCTCTACTTATATAAACCCTCGAGTTTCTCCTGTAACCTTAACTTAGACCTACGCAATCTAGCTTGGTCATTCCTCGCTTCCTTGAACCCTCTGAGAGTCACCGTCCCACTCTTGAACGGACGCTAGGCCTTAACGTGGACATCCCATCGTTAAGCTACCTTGAAACCCTTGTCTTTGACTAGGCTTTTGTGTCTACGCTTTGACCTACCCGGTACAAGCGTAACAGGACTCGAGAACTCGATCCAGGACTCGCTTGGGAGCGGAGTCATCCTCCAACGGGAAGGAGTACCTGTATTGATTGGTAGGGGCAAAGGAAGGAGACGCGTTAGCGCTAAATGGTTTCGCAGAAGAGTTACTCTGAGCAGAGGACGCAGATTGCGGTTGCCTCATAGCTGAAGCCTGAGGGCGCGGCACTGAAGGAGGCTTAGCCGCTGGTCCCGTGACAGACGGGCCGGCCACTGGCTGAGCGGTCTGCTGAAGCTCCGGAGACAGAACCTCTAGCTCCTCGGATACAGACGCAGTCTTCTCATCCAACTGCCCTTTCGGCTTCGAGCTGCTCAACGCAATCACGGATACAGCGCGTTCCGGGGATACGAGGAATCCTTGATCCGTCTGGCATATAGAGACGACCGTCTGCGCCTCGCGTAATCCGCCCAGCACTAATCCACTCGTTGACATTGGCGCAGGAGCGGGTAAAGTGTCCGATGATGGCACACCAGGCACAGGCAGGATTCCGGCCCGGGTTTTGTTGAGACGTAACCATAAACTCCTGCTTGATGTTAGGTACGCCAGGTTGAGACGTCACAGGAGCAGGGGGATGATGATGGACGTGCGGAACCGGAGCGTGCGTCACGGCTGGTGCCGCAGCTGGTGCCGTTGGGACGAAGACCGGAATGGCGGACCGAAGTGCTGAACCTGTCAATAAAAACTTAGCGACGGTGATAACATCATCCATCGGGTACGGGTCATCCGGATGCAAGTCAGGTTTGACGATCGACAACCGGTGCCGAATCCGGTCTTGGACGTCCTGCGGAAAGCCAGCAAGGAAGAAGGACCACTGATCCATTTCTGATAGTCTTCCGGTTCTGACTAGCAGGGTGGCGATCTTGGCGAACTTCCGACGGTAGTCGCCCAAGTCTTCCTGGCTCCGCATGGGTTTCGCCCGGTAGCTTTCTATCAAGTATTGAAGGTCAGCTCGATAATAGCGTTTGTCACCCTCGCATCCAGGGTACAATTCCTTGACTGCGGTAATGAAATCATCCCAATCCGCGTCTACTTCCGTGTATTCCGCGAGCGTTTCCCAGAGCTCTGCCTCCTCGAGGTCAGCATACCTAACGGCTGCCCTAATCTTGCCGGCTTCCGAGAGTCTGGCTGCCGTTCCAAGAATATCGATATCTTCCAGGTAGCGCGGAAGCAAAGCGGGAGTTTTCCCGTCAAACTTGGGGGCGTTTTGCGTGCCTCTAAGGGGCGTTTTGCGTGCCTCTAAGGGGCATCTGAAACGGAGTGGCCATTGGTGCCGGGCGATTGACAGGTGGGTTGACAGGTGGGATGACAGGCGGAATGATAGGCGCTAAGCGAAGTGATAGCGGATTAAGAAGCGGGATCCGAGATGGCGCCGGATTGACAGGTAGGTTGACAGGTGATAAGCGAGGCGGGTTGACAGGCGATGAGCGGGCCGATTGACCTGGTTCAAAAGATAAGGAAGGCGACGGAGGAGAGAAAAGAATCTTGGGAGGTCCAGAAGAGGATAAAGAAGTTAAAGGGGAAAGAGAAGAGTGACGAGAGTCTGAGGAAGTTCGACGTCTCAAAGGTGAAGAATGAACAAAGGCTCCGGGAACTGCAAATGAGGCGTAGCTCAGCGTTTCCGGTTCCTGTGTCGGAAGATTGTTTAGCAAGGACGGGTTAAAAATAGAATGCACTGGTTCCGCTGTCAGAGCGGAAGCAATTGAGCCGGATTGATTGGCGACGTCAGGAATGACGGAAACAAAGAAGGCGGAATCTTGAGTAAGGTTGAGGTTGCGAAACAGGACAAGTAAATTTTCAAGTTCTAGTCGATGGGGGATGGGCCGAAGGGTCCTTCTTGTCGACACTGTTGAATCCCTCGCGGTGGGCTCCAGTTGTAAGAAAGCTAAACCCTCTGTAGGAATAGAAATCCCGAGAAGGTTAGTAGCAAAAGATAAAGAAGGGTACGATAAGTTCGACCCTAAAGGGATTCCAGGGAATGAAGACAAGCAAAAAGACTCGTTTCCGGCGTACCAAACCGTTGAAGAACCGGAAAATGATGTTCCGTACGAACAAACGGTTGTTCCGGACCACTTCCTTGCTGTTAGGACTAGTGGAACGAAGGTAAGAACGGACGGAAAGTGTGGACGAAGGTTCCGGAGTTTTAGAGGGAGAGGTTGTTGCGTGCAGAAAAGAAAGGTCGATTCAAAATAAGCAAAGTACAGTCTTTTATAGTCCGGGCATACCCGAGACTCTGATAGCGACAGAACGCTAAGTGACAGTACTGGACTAAGTATAGACAGGATAGATGACAAGACGAAAAGGATGAGTAAAAGTAAGGAAAGTGCGACAGTAAGGACGCATAGCAAGGTTAGAGGACGTGGAATGGAAGGGAAGCTTACCAGCGAATCATCTCATACCTGGACAACGGTTTCCGGGGACACGGAGGACGATACCTGTGAACAAAACAAACAATCCGTGGTTTCCGTGTACCACGGAACGACGGGAACGGAACGTGATAGGGACGGAAGGCTGTATGTGCGGCGGAAGAGGTTGGGACATAAACGGAAAGAAAGGAAAAACGTCGAGGAACGTTGAGAATGGGAAATGGGGGTAGAACGCCGGCTGCAAGCGTAGGGAATATGCGTTCCCTACACCGGCATAGGGTGCAAAGAAAGAAAGAAGATACGACAATATTATGTAGGTCCTGAGGTTACAAGCAGACAGACATTGTTCTTTAAGTAGGTAAAACGGCAGTCTGACTCTCTCTCGACTCCTGGGAAAATCATATGAGGTGTTAGGGGTGTGGTCTGAACACATGGGACAAACGACGTACATGAAGATAAGGAGGCAGTGAAGTTTACTGAACCGTGTTTACATCACAAGCCTGGTTGGCAGGTGCTTCGCACTATCACAGTCAACTCAGATACCGCATGGCAATCCAACGAGCTTGCTTACCTCAGGCAAGACCTCAGAAAAACTACAGAGAATATTGGAGATCCTGGTCTTGTGCTCAGAGTCCGGAAGCTTGTAGACGGTATCCGCAAGAAGCTTGAAAGCTGCAGTGAAGAACCGCACAAGCTGATCATTTTCAGCACCGTTTGAACGGGCCTTGTCCTCTTGGGTGTCGTTTGAACAGGGCACGTTGGAAGAGCCAGGCATAGAATTGACCTCCCTTTTGCGTTTGCGTGATGGCCGCGGCGCTGAAGTGGGCATGCCTTCGGATAGCGAGGCTGACAAGGCAGATGCAGATGCAGGAGGACCACCGGTGAGATAGACGACTAACAGGATGAATACGTACTGAGCACCCATGACACAAAAGACTGCATTGATCTTTACCTGTACCGCCAGGATTGGGTAACCAAACACTGGGAACGTCTTTGCCGACAGTGCTAGCACAGGGATGAGTTTTCTTTGACTTCGTCATTTCAGCGTGCTGCGATTGCTGTGAGCTTGTATTAATATGTAATGGAGTGTGTGTGACGGTATCTGTGATCAGCTTACCTGACGAATCGCAAGGGGGAAACTCTCCGAGGAGTTTCCAATCAGGGGAGATGCTTCGAGTTGCTGAGGCTATGCACCGTACTAGTCGCTGCCGTTTTTTGGAGCGGCAATGCACTGAGCAACTTGCTTAAAGCTCGAGGCATCATGGAACAATGTGGCATCATAACACCAGCTCAGCATGGTTCAGAAAGTATCCTTACCCTTTGAAACAAACTCTTCCTCAGCGAGCGCTGTTCCAACTGTACAGGACCGTCTTGACATTGGTAAGCGATGGTTTACGCACCTTTTGACTTTTGAATTCAGTGCTAATTAGCCTCATGGCAGCTGAACTGGTTGCTCGCTTTGCCACTGTTCATCTGTCCAAAAATATTCGTGATGCACTTATCGGGGCTGATGACTCGGCGTTATCCGATCAGAATCAGGATCAAATCGCACCAGATGAGTCGGATGACACGTCCTTGACCTCGGGCCTTGCATCCGCTACTGAGAGTGGCCCAGAAGAACATCCAGAGCACCTACCCCCCACCGATTCTGCTGCGTCCGAATCTTCCATTCCCCCTCTAGTTCCGGTCGCTCCTCTAGTTCCAGTCACTCCTCTAGTTCCAGTCGCCCCTCTGGTTCCAGTCGCCCCTCTGGTTCCAGTCACCCCTCTAGTTCCAGTCGCCCCTCTAGTCCCAGTTGTCCCCCTAGTCTTGCCCGGCCCTGGCATCGCCGTTCTTTCTGGCCCTTTCCAGTCGCCCTCAGTCTTAGTTTCTCCCCAACCACGTCCCGCTACTCAGGTGTGGTACAGGCTTTATCGTGGATACTATTACCATGTTCCAGCCCCGACCGCATCCCCACCATTTTATATGGTAACCAAGGGACTCCGTGTGGGTATCTTCTCGGGTTGGTAAGTGCACGCTCGGGCTCTGGTGATTCACATCAGGAAAACCCTCCCCTAGATAATTGTATAGAATAGTAGAAAATTACTGAAAAACCGTGTTTTTTTCGAAAATATCATGTAATTTCTCATATTATCAGGAAATTTTGTGTCAGTTACAAGTGGCTGACCACCCTTGAGAGTGTATTATCAGATATTTCATGATATTTCATATAATTCATGATAATTATACTCAACTTTTCTGAAGGTATAAGTAGTCCAAAGGGTGGAAAACTGAGTGTAGCAAAAGTGTAGTAAGTGTAGTGAAAAGTGTAGCAAAGTGTAGCAAAAAAGCGTACTAAAAGTGTAGTCAATGGTGTGGGAAAATGTGTAGTGATGGAGTGTAACTAAAGTGTACAAAAAGCGTACTAAAAGTGTAGTTACAAGTGTGGGAAAATGTGTAGTAATAGAGTGTAGCAAAAAAGCGTACTAAAAGTGTAGTCAATGGTGTGGGAAAATGTGTAGTGATGGAGTGTAGCTAAAGTGTACAAAAAAGTGTACTAAAAGTGTAGTTACAAGTGTGGGAAAATGTGTAGTAATAGAGTGTAGCAAAAAAGCGTACTAAAAGTGTAGTGAATGTGTAGTCAATAGTGTGGGAAAGTCTATTAGGTTAGAGTGTAGCTAAAGTGTACAAAAAAGCGTAGTAAATGTGTAGTTACAAGTGTGGGAAGAGTGTAGCTAAACTGTGGTAAAACTATCAAATGTGTAGGAAAGTGTAGCTAGATGGAGTGTAGCTAAACTGTAGCAAAAAAGTGTACTAAATCAGTAATCAAAAGTGTACCAAAGTATATTAGGATTGAGTGTAGGAAAAGTGTACAAAAAAGCGTACTAAGGGTAGTCAAGAGTGTAGCAAAGTAACTAGGTTTGACTGGAGCTAAGTGTACAAAAAAGCGTACCAAAAGTGTAGTTAAAAGTGTGAAAGTGTTGTGATTGAGTGTACAAAAAAGTGTAGATAAGTGTAGCTTAATTTCCCTAATGGTTGGACTTGTCAAAAATCCGCACGGGAAGGTCACGTGACCGTGTTGAACTTGCCGCGTCAGCATTTTCGAGTCCTCACCACTACAACTACCACTACCCCACAACCCACCTCAACACAGCACGAAAACGCAGCCGGCGAGGGCTCAACAGCCCCGCCGGCTTCACCAGGTGAGTTCTCGCTCACCACCACCACCACCACTCACCTCAAGCACAGCCGCGCGGGCTCAAAGCTTGCCCCACCACCTTCGACCACCCAACTTCTTCGACACGAAAAAACAGCCGGCGAGGGCTCAACAGCCCCGCCGGCTGTCACAGGTGAGTTTCTACTCACCCCACCACCACCACTGGCACCTCTCACCTCGAATACAGCCACTCGGGCTGTTTGCCCCACCACCACCACCACCTCCCACTCGAACTCGAACAATACGGCCGGCGTGGGCTCAACAGCCCCGCCGGCATGACAAGGTTCGTTTTTCCTCAACCCACCACCTCTCACCTCGTATACAGCCTGAATGGCTGTATGCCCCACCATCATATCCCACCTCAACCTCGACACTCGACATCAAAACACGGCCGGCGAGGGCTCGACAGCCCCGTTGGCCTCACGAGGTAAGTTCCCACTCACCCCCACCACATCCACTCACCTCGAACACAGCCGGTCGGTCGTTCGAGCTCGCCGCCACCTCATGCCACCTCCTCACCAACACCTTTTCACGAGCCTCACTGGCTGGCTCGTGCATGCCTTGGGACACCTTGTAGGTAAGCTCATCTACACCATCTCTGCTTCCTCTCTCATCACAATCAACAGCTGTACCTTCCTCCCTGGGTTTGTCCAGCACCACAAGTAAGCTCATTCCCCCACCATCTCTGCTCCCTCTCTCATCACCTCAACAGCTGTACCTTGCTTGATAGCAGTTAGTAGATGTAGTACATGATCTGTAGTAGATAGTGGTCAATAAATTCATTTTCAATCATCATGATTATGTGTGATTTAATAGTAGTGAATGGCCAGTATTATCAGAATATAGTCTGCTAATATGAACACTATTATGACATTATATCTGTTAATTACAATGTCTTTCTGAAGATAATTGTATGGAAATATCAAGATTTTTCAGAAAATCCAGAGAATAACAAGGGGGGGCTACTTATGTTGATAAAATTGGAAGAATTATTAGAAATATGAAGAAATGTCAATAATTGTTGGTATTTGTGAGAATTACTTTGGAAATATCTACTATTCTATACAATTATCCAGGGGAGGGTTTTCCTGATGCAACGACTCCATCTGATTTCTCTCGCAGGGAAACAACAGGATCACTTATCCTCAAAGTGAGCGGCTCCATCCAACGCAAGGTTTTATCGGTCGAGCAGGGAATTAGACTTTTTGAGGATACTCTTGAGGACGGGAACATTGTAATCTTGACCAACTAGTTATCATCCGAATTGTGATCCCTACATTTTGTGCAATTCCAGCCAAGCTTTCTTGACATACATGCTTGTGCGCTCAAGCACACGCGGTAACTTGAACTGTGATGAAGCCTAAGGAAGGACCCTGAATTGACTAGGAGGCTGATGTTGTGAACGACGAGTGCTGGTAATTTTTTCTAGATGACTCGGAACTCGAGAGTGTCGTTGTCAAATGTACTGGTCAGTTAGACAAGTCGACTGTTGCTAAGTAGTAGTTGCCTGGCTAGATGACTCGGAACTCGAGAGTGTCGTTGTCAAATGTACTGGTCAGTTAGACAAGTCGACTGTTGCTAAGTAGTAGTTGCCTGGTGTTTTATGTATGAGTCGCGAGACGCAACTTGGAGAGCTTGAACAGTACTTAACTCAGACTACACATACGACAATGGTTGATAGCTCATCCACCATGCTGATAGACTCGAACAAAAACTCAGCATCCACACAGAAAATGACCAACTAATGAACATTTGTATTAAGTAGTAAACGATTTAACGTCGTGAATGCTTGATTTTTCCTAATTCTCCTATAATTCTCCTATAATTCTCCTATGATTCTCCTATCTCCTATGGCACTTTAGTGATCCTGTCATGTGATTCGGCACATCGTTCGGTCTCACTACTCACTAGTGCTCACTGCTCGATTTGAACTTCCTATGCCAAGCTATGCCACGTCCAACAATCCACCACACTACAGAGGACCGAATTGCTGCTGCTCGTGATGCTCGACAGAGATATTATGAGCGGTAACTTGATTCGTTTTCAGTACCCAGCGGGATACTTACTCAAAGTTTAGCAACCGAGCGGTGATATCCAAAAAAATGAAACTCAAGTACAAGGCTAGACGTCTCAGACAGGCTGCTGCAGTAGTGTGAGTAGATTAACTACCCTGACGGGCCTTTCTTGTCTAATTACTAAGACGAGCTGCTCAGTGATGTGTCCTCGGCCGAGGAACAACAAAGGGCCACTAGGAGAAGGAGAAATGTGTACCGACCGTGGGTCATCGTCAATCTCGTGTAGCTCTGCCAATGCCTCACTACTAACACAGAGAGGATAAATTGCAAGCAGTTGAAGGCGAGCTCCTGAGCCTTGTGACTGGCTCATTGAAGTCGCTATTGGACAGTCTTCTCTCTACCCTAGGCGTTGGGGACGTGCTTGATACTGCTATTGAGGACCTTATTCTACGAGCCGTCGATATTCAAAAGTCAGCAAGGGACGTGGAGAGTAACATACTGCAACGCTTCGGCATTGGGACTCTCCTGGCCAATGCGCAAAAAGTCTCGGGCGTAATTGCCATGGCAATCACCATCCTCGAGGACGTGCTTATGGCCAACGTGGAAGGAAGCACGGCTGCTTTGTATCAAAGTGGAGGTTTGCTCTATCAGAAGGTGACCGATATTAGTTACCAGAACGCTATTTTTCACCATGCAGGTGATCTTTCCAGGTAGATTTATTTGTTCTATGTCCTAACAAAGAAGTTTTTGAGTTCGGTGAATCATGGAGTGCAGCAGCGATTGTTCTAACAGTCCCCTTTTGATCATGAGATCCAAAGTTCCTCTGTTTCGTTTCCCCTCTATTGCACCCCGAGGAAACTGCCCACCTGCCGCTGACAACGTGACGCACAAGTTTAACGAGTCGTAAGTTTACCGTTCAATTGCTGTAGCGTTCATGTTATACTACTGATTTTGTTGATCTCAAGCTTCTCTCTGCACACCGTACACATTCCTCAAAAAAGGTTTGTATTTTTTTTTGCTATGGGAGATCGTACTCTGACATCTGCAGATGGGCGGAAACGATTGGGCTACCGAGGAGCAGAAGACATGGCTTCAGAAGTACTTCGAGGACCATTACGTCCAGTGTATACCATCACGGGACTACTCACAGTTCAAGCCTGTTTTCTTTGAAGCCTGGGCCCAGCTATGGCCAGAGATCGAGTCAAAGCAAGCCGATTTTCCCCCAGGCACGACACTTCAGTCCTTGACATTGATTCAGCGTGAGCATCTTAAGCGTCAAATTGAATTGCGTCAAGAGGTGAGTCGTGCATGACTATGAATTCTTTTGGTATTGATCATACTCTACTCCTTTTAGAAACTGATGAGTTCGATGCGGTGGAAAGCAAACAAGGCGCGCGGAAAACGCTCAGCATCCGTCATGGACCCATTCAAGTCCATGAATAAGCTTGCCCAGGAGAGTGCGAAGCGGTCACGTGCCTTAAGTGAGGAGGAAGTCTTTTCGAAGCTTCACTACCAGGACAAAGTTAAACCGATGTTTGAATTGGAATGCCAACGCCGGGGTGTCGACTCGAAAGCAAAGAGTGAACGCATGGAGATTCGCCGGAGGTTGACGAAAGAAGCTTGGGACGAATGGTCCAAGGACGAGGAAGGGCGACGCAAGGTCATGGAAGAGAAGGCACAACGTGAAGAAGTGAGGGCACGAGAGGACTCTGCTGCTGCTGCCAAGGCCCGCAGTGAAGGGAGTACCGCCACTCCCTCCGAACCCTTTGATCCTAGCAGGTTGAAACTCAAGGCGAAGTAAGTTCACTCGACGAACATTCAGGACATCCTTGCTTATTGTTCAACTCTCTAGGGCCGTCGGGGACTTACCCGCTATGCTTTTGAAGCTCTTGGGTGGCTTCAAGGACCAGACAGATTGGACGTTCACCATTCTTGCGGGCGGACCTGACTACGCTCGTGGTGGCAAAATCAAGACGTTCAGGTAAGCCATCATTTATGGCAATTTAATACTTTAACCTCATTTCTGTTAGCATCCATATCGGAGAAACTCCGTTAGGGATGAACTATATGCAGTCCCATAGCCACTTCAACGAGCAGGTCATGCAGCCATTTGACACATTTGTCCGTCACATCCACGGTAATATATCCTCCTTCTAAACCATTTTCCTTATTTATATAATCACATAACAGCCGGTTCTGTAGGATTTTATGAAAATAGCAAACTGCCCGATCTTCATGACCCTTCTACGGACGACTCTGTGCGGCAGGCACCTCCCGTCAATAATCCATCAACCTCGGCTCAGCCCGATGACGAGTACTACTCAGACGCTGGTGTTTCCGTGCCCTCCGATGGAAACAATGATGATGCTGTCTCTGTCAATTCTGACGTTTCCATGCACTCTCGATGGTCTTCCAGCGGCACTGACAGCCTTCACTCTACCTCGGGCGTTCCTCCTTATGGCGTCTTTTTACCACCGGCACCATTCACAAGTGCTTCATTCGCAGGAGCTCCGATGTTCATGCCCCCCCTCCCAGACGGCTATTCTTTCCTTGACGAGTTCAATAACCTATCCGACTTCAACGCTTTCTCTGCTTACAGTGAGAGTTCTCAAACATCAATTCCTTCCTTACCTCCCCCGTCATCTGGTTCAGTCAGCCATGCTGTTTCCTCCGCTATTCCCGCATACTCGACCTTGTTTACTCCTGGGCAACAACCGAGCGCTAGCTTCTCGCATGACAATGTTTTGCGCTGCAGAGGTGAGGATTCTGGAGCACCACTCCTGCCCATGAATGGACTGTCCAATCATGCGCATCTATCGGACATGGTACCAGGTCTTCGAACGCCGTTGACATCGACAAATCCCAATATATCTATGGTAGGTACTATAATTAGATGGTCTCCGCCCTGATCAGTGATCGCTCCCCTACTAGACTACTCAAATTCAATCCAGCAATGTCGTACAACATGTCAACTCTGCTACTGCCATATACGATAGTGATCTTATGCGTGAACCGCCTACGTCCTTCGTCAGGAACCCTCGGACAACCCCCAGCCCTTCACCCTCCTTCCCACAACTTACTCGCCAAACTGTTCCTGTGGCTGTTACTCTTCCGACCTCAGATCCTGTCGTATCCGCTCCAACGACGGCGGCTGGTGCTGGCAACCACGTAACGCAGAGCACTGTTCCTGTGACTGTTACTCTTCCGACCTCGGATCCTGTCGTATCCGCCCCAACGACGGCGGCTGGTGCTGGCAACCACGTAACGCAGAGCACTGTTCCTGTGGCTGTTACTCTTCCGACCTCGGATCCTGTCGTATCCGCCCCAACGACAGCGGCTGGTGCTGGCAACCACGTAACGCAGAGCACTGTTCCTGACACTGCTCACACTGTCCCTAAGTCATCAACCCCCGTTGCAAGCCCAGAACCACCCGCCCCCACCACAGCACCCACAGCACCCGCCACTGGAGACCCCCCCAGCCTGCCTGAGCGGCTAACCCCATCCAAACAGAGGGCGGGCAAGCGAAATCAAACCCAGTCCTCGTCTGTTACATCGTCTGTTACCGCTTCTGCTTCCAACATGTCTGGTTCCAGCGTTCGCAGATCTGGCCGTTCAGCGGTTCCGTCCACTCGCAACGATATCGCCAATCAAATCGGAGCAGACCATATGAGTGCCCATAAGAGGGGTCGGAAGAACAACTGAGTGTTGTGTCGAGTAGTACATACATATGTATCTCCTCCGAGTTGTCGTGCCTATTTTCGTCATGTCTTGTGTCTTGCAAATCAATTTCATGTTGTGCTCCGCCAATTCAGACTTTGGATGAGCGATGCAAGACACACCTGTAAGGTTGTGCATCAATAATGCAAGGATGATGCAAGACATGCCTGTAAGGTTGTGCATCACTCGTTATATTACAAGTGATCATTGCATTACCTGACTTGGTGTGCCTGAGAGCTTTGATTTCTCACCAAGTCTCGTTTTATTGACATGCCATGGCATGAACAGTGCTGTTCACAGTTCGAATAATAGTCAACAAAATGATACTTAGATTAGGAGCGCGACCTATTCCCCGACTCCCTTGTGGAGGAGGGTTTTGTATCAGACGAATACTTTCCCATCTGCAAGTGACTCTGCGCAAAACGTGATCGCGTGAACCGAGCTCGTGACCCAGTTGCATGTGACTCACAGGCTCAGTAACGGTCACGTGATTCGAATCCGAGTCCCGAATGCTTTTCCGTTTGAGCATGATGTCATTGTGCTCAAAGAAAAAAGCAGTGACACAAGTGACATTTGTGACGTACCCATTATTAGGACTGCTGAATATATATGGCGTACAACCTACTAATATGGGTTTGGTATAGAAGAGATGCAAACCACGTCCAATCTAATTATGTGCAGCAAAGGAGGACAGCCTGATGCAAGAAGGGATTTGAGTGGTGGGACGCAGAAAAAAACCGGCAGAACAGGTCCACAATAGTGTTTCGACGAGAGCTTGAGGGAGGCTAGGGTGACCGGATGGTAGGAACCCGAAACTGGGCAAGGCGGGCCGTGGAGGGCCGTGGAGAATGGAGAAAGAGCACGCAAAACGGGTGCTGCAATGGTGGCGATAATACGGAACAGGGCGAGAAAGGTGGCATGTTGAGGCTATCGAACAAGGGGCGGGTCGAGGGAGCCAGGCAGCGAAATGAGGCGGTAGTAACGGACCAGTGCAAATGTAGTAGGGTTTTGATCACCAGTGGTTCCTGAAAGAGATCGGCGTCATCCCTTCATCCAGTTCGGGGCGATCATCGTTATGTGAGGAGAAATGAAAAGATCGAAGTGGAATACCGTGGTATGTGTGCCTGTGGGGTGTGCCCAAATCCTACGGCGGGAGCTCCGATCGAGTCAGGTACTGATGAAAAAGAACCGATCAAAAGAGAGCAGCGGAGACTTCGCGAACAAAGCTATGGCTAAACTAAGAAAGGAAAAGAAGCACGAGAGGCCGCTCACAAGTGATGCACAACCAGTACTGGAGTGATGCACGAGTGATGCATACTTCCAATAACAATACACGGTGCACAACACTTTGTATTGTTATTACAATGATTTCCCTGCACTAAAACTACGGGGTGGCCTCGAGAATGAACGTGATCAATCCCTGCCAACCGATCGCGAACGTGATAAGTCCCTGCCGAACGATCGCGAACATGATCAGTCCCCTCCAAATGACGCACAACGTGACGAAACTCCTCCCCGCGAGCAGGGCCATGATAACCACCAAGTTTATGCTTTAAATTTTCCTTACCGTCGTCGCCCCAATATCAACATAGACCATCTCGTCTCGCTCGCGACTCTTCCGGACATGCGTACCACCATGCAATATGTCTGCCTCATGCGTCAGGCGTCTCTCAGCGATGAAGTATCTAAGTTGTCAGAGGGTGCTATCGAAAGGATGCGAAACCCGCCAACCCACGCAATTCACATCGATCACGGAGCCGCTCGCTACTGCATATCCGTTTACCTCTCCCTTGAGCATACATCCCAGCTGAAACGACTCAACTCAATCAAGAGCTAGCGCTATCATCAGACAACATGCCCTAGCGAAACCACATCAACTCAGTAACTAGAGCTGAGGATCAGACTAGGCAAGCAGGAGCGCTTGGCCCATGAAGTTCAAGAAGAGGAAACTCCAGGAGAACAAGACTGGAGAGCCAGTGCTTGTCAACCCGGGTTTATATACTATTGACAGTGTTTGTACATGTTGTGGCTAAACCTTAACTATATGACTAGTAAACCTTAACTATATAACTAGGTATGACTAGATATGAGTCATGGCGAGTAACAGCCAATAGCGTATATGACTAGTAAGCGAGATGAGTCAGCGTGAGTCAGTATGAGTCACGGTGAGTCATAATGAGTCAATAAGAGTCTGAGTCATGGTGACTCGGTATGAGTCATGGACAGTGGGGAAGATGCACAGCCACGCACAGCCACGTTACGTAAGCGAAAGGCTAGACCTAGCTGATGTCAGCAGGTCACGTGATGTGATCTTGATAAGATAAGATAACAGAAAAGGGAGAGAAAGCGACTAAGTGCAAAAGTGAAAGAGAAACGTAGTAAGTGTAGGAAAGACTAGGATAAGGAACTGAGCGTTCGTAACACAGCAAGCCTACGAACGTGTCTGCAACGCCGCTGCACTCAATCTCATCGATGCCAACATGGCCAAGAATCTCTTGACCTACAGGCGCACGGAGAGGCTTATTGCACAGTACACGGGCGTGGAGTCGATTGAGCACGACATGTGCTTCAAGTCGTGTGTTGCGTTTACGGGGCCATATGCCGACCTCGATACATGCCCCTACTGCGATACATCTCGGTGGGACCAGGTGAGGTTACAGGCGAGTCAAGGTCGAACCAAAGTTGGCGTGCGGCAAGCAATCACCATTCCCGTGGGTCCCCAGCTCCAGGCACGATACTGAAACCCTGACAGCGCATGCGAGATGAAGTACCTACATCAGCGTACGGAGCAAATCCTCGAAGAATTCCGTGCCTCAGGTAGGATTCCGGTCATCGAAGACATCGCCATGGGCCACGATTACCTCAGCGCCTATCTCGCAGGAGATGTCAAACCAAACGACATCGTTCTTTCGATTTCACTTGACGGTGCACAATTGTATGAGAAAAAGCAGTCAGACTGCTGGATTTACGTATGGATAATCATCAATCTCGCCCCAGACAAGCGATATCGCAAGATCAATGTCCTTCCAGGTGGCTTTATCCCGGGTCCCAATAAGCCGCGAAACATCGAGTCGTTCTTGTTCGCTGGTCTCCATCACCTTGCTGCACTCCAAAACGAGGGGCTCACCATCTGGGATGCCTCCCAAAATACGACTTTCCGATCCGATCCCTATCTAATGTTTATCACGGCCGACGGCCCAGGTCTCGTTTACCTTGATGGAATGGTCGGTCATAGCGGGAAGAATGGTTGTCGTATGTACTGTGGCGTCCTTGGGCGGCGTAAAGAAGTCGGGACCCACTACTACCCTGCGCTTCTCATGCCATGTGATCGTTGCATTGAGGGCAGTAACCACGATGACGTAGATGTATTCAATCTTCCTTCTGGTGGAGATCAGGACTATGCCAGCAATATCGAACTCCTTGTCGCCTCGCCAAACCAAAAGCAATTTGAAAAGTCGCAAGACCGAGACCGGCCTGACAAAGGCACCACTCATTCTCGGGCTCTCCCCCCGTCGTACCTTAGGAATCCCCCTCGCCATGACCACGGATATCATGCACCTCGCTATGAATATAAGCCTTCTTCTCCTCGGGCTTTGGCGAGGGACAGTTGATGTGGGGCATTCCGACGACATCGACACCTGGGATTGGGCAGTCCTTCGCAACAACGACCTATGGCAAGCACATGGAAAGGCGGTCGAGAGGGGAGGCTCATTTCTTCCAAGCTCGTTTGATCACAAACCGCGCAACATTGCTGAGAAGCTCACCTCAGGCTATAGGACATGGGAGTTTCAACTGCATACGTTCGCGATCGGACCCGCTCTTCTTTATGGTGTTCTCCCAGAGCGTTATTGGATAAATTATTGCAAGCTCGTCCGTGGTTTTCAGCTTATCTCACAACATCGGATCACCTCCGACGATCTCGTCGCTGCCCATGTTCTCCTCTGCTCGTGGGAACGTGAATTCGAGGAAATATACTATCAACTCTGCGAGGATCGGTTGCATTTTGTCCGCCCATGTGTTCATCAAGTTTCTCATCTCGCCAAGGAGACATTGCTCAAGGGACCTCCCATATGCTATGCTCAGTGGACGATGGAACGAACGATCGGAAACTTAGGTCAAGAAATTCGCCAGCCGTTACATCCGTACGAGAATCTCTCTCGCGAAGGTGTACGTCGCTGCCAGATCAATGCGCTACTCTCAGTCATGCCCGAACTCGATCACACTCGATCCAAATCGCTTCCTGCCACAGCAGAGGACTTAGGCGGCGGATTCGTGCTACTCAGGAAACGTGACCCAGAGCCAGCGCTCCCGACCGGGGTCGACGCCGATGCCATTCGTGTGTTTTTGGGTGAAGAACATCCACTGCACCCGATTCGAAGATGGGCCAAGCTCCGCCTGCCCAATGGCCAAACGGCTCGTTCAGCATGGAGAGAACTCGAAGCGAAGAGGCCGGATGAATTGCGTGTTTCCCGCAATGTTAAAGTATAGATCTTATCTTCGTCCGCCACTGATCCGCTGATTAAGATCGAGTTCAGATCAAACTCGACGACACAATTAGATTCGGTGAAGTGCAATATTTCACCAGGCTGCCTATCAACGTCCCGGCGGGTGCTGGTCAGGCCAGCGAGAACGACTGGACATTTCTCGATGTCGCCATCATTCGGCTCTATTCCGCTCCAGATCCAGATTTACTCAAGATCTCCTCGAATACAGTGCCCTCATGCACATTACTCCCCGATCGTAGTGTCCTCTCCGTCAAAGATATCCTCAGCGTGATCGCCATGGTTCCTCACACGCCCACGCTACCATCAGGAGTTACTGCCAGTGGTCCGAGGTTTTTTATGGTCGAGAAGCCGGGTTTAGATCACTCTCAGTACGACCGCATCGAGGACGATGATGAAACAATTTAAGGTACAAACGTGATGATACAAAACGATGTAAAAAATATATCCGAGCTGCTAAAAGAACGTCCCGCGTTTTTTCAGTCCGTGTCCGAGCTAAGAAACTAAAACGACCTCCTGCATCGTTTCTGTCTGTGTCCCAGGTCATCCGAGTCGCCTGAGTCGCCTTCAACTTCGCGTCTCCGTTTTTGCTGGCGCGCTGCGATCTCCGTGTTTGTGAGCAGTCGTGCGGTCTCTCGCTTGGAGTCGCGGTTGATGAGGTAGGCGCAAGGCCGTGCGGTGATGGATATTGCATTGAGGGCGAAGCGGGGATCGTAGTTGCCCATTGTCAACTCCACCGGCGGCGGGCCCATCGTCTCAGGACATCGTCCGCAATCCACCAATCGACACATCGCTCGCATCGCTGCAAGTTCCGCATTATACTATTCCACCCCATCAGAGACCGCCAGATTTTGCCATTGATCCCAGGCTGCGTGGGGATAGTATCCTCAGTATTTCCGCACCTGCACCGATGTCACACGCTCACCATCTGCACGCCATGCAGGAACATTGCAAAGCACTTGAACATGAGCTCTCCATGGCGGTCGTCCAGCGGGATACATTGCAGTAAGTTACGTAGTTTCTCTGTGCACCGTTTCACTCAATTTGCACCAGAACGTTGTTCACACAACTTGTCGAGGCGCTGAAGATGTCAGGCAGCAATATCGATGTCACCACCTTGCATTGTGCCCCCCAACCACCCCGAGAGGCTGCTTCTCCACAGACACACACAGCCATTCGTTTCTGGGACAAGTCTCACTATATCGAATGGAAGAAAAACGCCGTCTCAAATGTCAAAGGGCGAGGTCAGTTGCCCTATCTGGAGACCGACAATGGCGGTTGGTTGGACGCAGAGACGGTGCAAGCCGTGCGCAGGCTTCTGGCCGGAGGGTGGAGGGACCTTAAACGCAAGAACGAAGCACCACGGACATGGAGACAAGCCTCCCCTGCGGCGGCGGCTTCGATTAGGCGGTTGATGGAAACAATGTACCCGTTGTTCACCTTCGCGAACAACGGATGGAAGCTCCAGCATCTTTGCACGACTCACTATCCGTCTTGGGCGCGGCGACATGTTCACACCAAATCAGACAAAGCAGGGCAAGAACCCACGGTCGATGCGGCCGATGATTTTGCGGATGTCGACGACGACGAAGAAGAGAGTCAACAAGAAGAAGTCAAGATAGTCAAGAAACGCAAGCTCGGCGTCTCCTCGCCCGCCGTCGTTGCTCAGCAGCTCAAAAGGGCGAGGAAGGGCAAGTCGAAAGCATCCGAGTCACCATCGAGGGTGGCAGCGAATGTGTTGTCGACCTCCACAGACTACTACTTGAAGTCTCCGTCTCCGCCTCCGTCCCCATCATACTCACTAGAGCCATCTGTAGAGTTGCAAGAACCGCCTCCGATTCGAATGCACTCACGCCCAGTCACCCCAGCGCCACTAGCGCCACTGATGCTCGATGAATGGGACCCGCGGTCTCCTTTGCCACTGCACACTTGTCAACTCGAAGGTGCCTCTCATCCGCCACCAACGCCAGAGGCAGTACTCAAACACTGGGACTCACCTCAGGCTAATAGCGCACGGTTGGAGCCGCCGTCGACATTGCGCGCGAACAAAGAAAACATTCCCCCAACAACTTCACTTGACACGGCTCAGGCCACCACCAGCGGGCCGCCAGAACTGCCGTTGACACCGCGCGTGAACAAAGAGAGCATCCCCCCAACGACTTCACTCGACATGGCTCAGGCCACCAATAGCGGGCCGTCAGAACTGCTGTCAACATCGCATGCATACATAGCTCCACGCGCCGTAGATATCTTGTGAGTTGTTCTTTCTCGTTCGTTTCCAGTGACCCACAGTCCCCTCACTCCAATTAGGTCAGTCGGGGCTTTGAAGGCGGCAGGGTTAGTCATACCACCACTTCCTCCGATGCCAGACAAGTCCGCAATCAAGCCTCCCGCAAAGACAAAGCCGAAGAAGACGCCGTGTCGGGGTGGCAAGCCCGGACGTGCTAATCCTGATGCGAAGACAAAATTCCGACCCGGTACCTCAGCAAACGGAAGGTGGGCCCCATACTAACCCTCTCATATCATCTCGTACCCATTGACTCGCGGCAGGAACTTGTGTGGACATCGTTGGGTCAAACAGGTGAAGCGAGGCTTTACAAGGGAATTTACGGAGTATTACGACGCTCTAACGGAACCCCAACGAGAGGTATGCATACTACGCCAGCTTGAGGAGGTTCCTGACGAGATATCTTCAGGCATACGAGCGAGAGGCGTCGGAGATGGTAAGTCTGCATATATTGTGCTCGTTCCCTCTTCGCCAAGCTGATTTTGGGGTACGTATAGGATACTTCTGGCAAGTGGATAGCGAAAACGCTCGGGGACGGGACAATTTATTAGGGGCAGCTCGGGAGGCGGGAATGGCGGGAGGCAGGGGCGGGACCCCGCTGTATTTCTATTTCGGGATTTGTTGTAGTATACGCAACAATATGATTCGATGTGCCTTTCAAATTTGGAGTCACACTCTGTCAGATTTGAAGTCACACTCTGTCAGATGGTGCAATATCCATCAGGAAAAACCCTGTATGTCATAGCCAGTCATTTGTAGTCATATGTGCACCTATGACTTATTTGTGCACTTTTGTAAACAAATGGAACAATTTATGTACATATGGATCTTTTTTGAATCGACATTGTAGCATCTACAACTACTAGTACAACGTCTGATAGGAATACTTACTAGACCAATTATTCAAAAGGAAGGTAGAACAAGTGTCTAAAACAATATCACCAGTCCAATCGGCAGAACGCTCATCATCAGTAACATGCGGAATTAGTTGACAACTCTGCCTAATGGTTTTGAGAGGGATAATGTCACCGGGAATGGTAGGAGCCAAGTTTGAGATATTTGGAGGAAGAGAAGGTTTAGTAACTCTATACATGTTGTGGAACTTGCCTGGTGACGCCGAATGCTTATACCACTCTACGTATGCCAATGGTTCTTTTGGCCAGGTATCAGGCGCCTGAGTCAAAAGAGAAAGGGAGGAGGGAAGTTTGAAAATAACTCGCAAACGTCCTATTCGCATTCCTTTGAAAGCAAGATGTCAGATTGTTGGGTACAAATTCAAAACAGATACTATACTTACCTTGCAAACCTGTAGTCTCTGCATCGCTGGTATAAGCCACGACAACGGTATCAAACCTGCCTGGCTTGGCTTTGATGGAATCTATCCCCTCTGTACCATCAACGTCGTTACCGAGTACGTCGAGAGCGAACTTGCAGGTATGCCAAATGTCCAGTTTGTCGAATGGAAGATGGGCAAATGGAATGTTGCGGCGGGGAAGAGCTTCATCAGCGGGTAGAAGGGAGTTGAGATAGGTTCGAAGATGATGAGGGAATGAGGGAGCGTGATGGTTCTTTTGGATGCTATTGATAGTTTGGCCTGGGACGGCTGGCTGACGAGCGATCACCACGCCAGCTCCAGAAGTTTTTGGATTGAGTGGTTCCTCCCGATCATCCTGAAGGTCGTCTTGAGTCCTGTATTCGACGTAGCCCTGGAAAAGACTGATTTTCTCTTGTCGCTCCAGCCACCGGGTCATTTGTGGAACTTCATTTCTGAAGTTGGAGGCTCGCCAGCCTTCCTTGGCCATGTCTATATGGAAGCGCTCGAAAGCTTCCGTGTTGTAGTTGTCCGTGGTTCCGAAGTATCGAATAGAGTCGGCGTAATGCACGAGAGAATGGAACTTGGGGATATTGAAATGTTCTCGGATGCCCAGCCCATTTTCCCCAGCGAGGAAAATCTCTTTATTCTCGTGGAAGAGACTGAGCGATTCCTCCATCCATTGGAGGGAATCATCGTCGTGGGTGGGGTATTGGGCTATGTATATGAAGTCGAGGAGGGCGCAGTAGGAGGTGATGACCTGGGAGGGGACTTTACCGACCAGGACGCCCAAGAGAATGCGGGCCATGTCCTTTCTTTCTTTGCCAGCGATTTGAGACAGTTTGGACCACCCATTGGTAAAGTGACGAACGCCGAAACAAGGAGGGAGAGTGCGGATTCGAGAATCGAGCTCCTTGGTGTCCATGAGACTGGTGCACCAGGAGGTGAGGTACTTGACGATCCCATGGTATAGTTGGTGGAGAACGTCGGGCGTGATGGAAAGATGAATGTCGCAGAGAGGGAATCCGTCCCAGAAAGGTCGACTGACCCCACCAGACAGCAGCGCAGCTTTGCAAAGGTCCAGGTAATTGGAATTGGACGTGGCCTGTGCCATGGCGTTCCTTATGGTATCGGCAGTAGATTTCTGAGTGCGAGGTGGTCCAGGAACTCTCTCTTCCAGCTCATCCTCTGTGACGAGACACTTGGCGCATGTCCCGTACTTGGCGCAGGTCACCAGACACTGCTCGGGATAGTCGGCGACGTACGCAGCGAGGATTGGATGAACTCGCCTGACTTTCCCATCTCCTCCCGCTATCTCCACTCCTTTCTTCCCTGCCTCTATCAGTGGCTCCAATATCAACCTCATCGACTCATGGAATAGCTGTTGAACGCGCGCCGACTGTTCTTTCTTTGTCAAGTCCTTGCCGACAATCTTGCTGATGGAGAGATAGCCGATGAGGACGCATGCATTTTCGCTAGGCTTGCGTCGAAGGGCGCGAGGAATGTTGCCCAGCGTCAGATACACCGGATATGCCATTTTCCCCCCAGAAAACTGCGTAAGCTGCGTCTTATCGGTTGAGATGATGACGGGGGCAACGCAGGAGTGCTCAGGTAACCGTTTCTGAGACAACTGTCAGTGACGGGGGAAACTGATGCGGATTAGACTTACCTGGACTGCTGCCCACCAATCCCCGGTCCACATCTCATGGTATATTCTCTTCTTCTTGGACGAGTTGGTGAAAATCTGTTTAGGCCTGTAGACGATGTCCTTCGCATGTGCTGGATTTCCCAATAAAGTCTTGACCGCATCGATGACGTCCCGATAGTGTATCGTGTGTCTGGCCTCAGGATCAGATTGATACCATAGCTCGCGAGTGGTCCATTTGACGCGAGGCGAAATCTCGTCCACTATCTTGTGCAACTTCCTGGTGTTATGGAATGAGAGACCCAGACTTTTCACAACCTATCCGTCTGAGTCAGTTATTGCAATGAACGAGTCCACGATTGAAACGCACCCCTGGAATGGCTAGCAGTCGATCCAATGACTTGTGGCCCACCCCTTCTTGAACTGCCCATCGAGCGATCCTCCAGTCCAGCTCAGAGGCGAATGGTGTAAACTTGGCAGCATCCGAGTCGCCAGGGCCCTCATCCATCAGGGCGTCTCCGTCAGCATCTTCCTTTCCAAACAATTTCCGCCACTTCTCATGCAACGTCTCGTCCATTCGGATCACGGTCCCCGCACGAGGAAATATGTCTTCTTCGAAACGTTCATCTATTTCCTCCGTTTGTCGTTGGTTGGAAGGTCCTGCGTGCGGCTCTGAGTCGCCGTCCAAGTCCAAGGGGACCAACTCATAGAGCTGGTCATGGAAATCCTCTATAATCTCCCTCGGGTTTTCTTGCCAGTCAGCAGCTTGATGGGGGAGAACTTGAACTGGGCGATCTACCTCCACCTCCTCGGTCTGCAGTTCTTCGTCTGCTAGGCTACCTAGTGCAGCCGTTTTACCTTTCTTGTATTCTCGACAGCGACGTGCTGAGCTCATGTGGGCTAACAAGCCCTGAGTGGTCTTGAGGCGTTTGGAACATACCGGACAGGTATATGGGTCTTCTTTAACATTGAGAGCATTGAGAAGAGTCTGCATCGTGGTCTCTGGTAAAGGAAGATGTAAGATCAGTGATGCGCGCCCACCTGGGGAAATGTGAGAGTCATAAAACGGCGACAAAAAAGGACACCTGCGGCTGGCCAGGACCTGACAAAGCTGAGCCCAAATGACAAGAAAAGTAATGAGTCCTTGATTCCATAGCGATGTCTGTAGCGAACACGGTTCCACACTACCGAGGATATAACGACGAGTCACGACCCAGTCAATCCGATGAACAACGATAAACTGAAAGGATAAAGAAGGCATAAGAGACCGTGAAAACGAACATCAAAGGAACTGGAGTCTGGAGCCAATACTCTTTATTTTCCTCCCGACGGCCCAGCTCCCTTCGTCTGGTCACTACGACTTCGCTTCGCATTGCCTCTGCCCGATGGCGGTTCCAAAGTACGCTTCAAAATACTACGTGCCCCCGTCTTCGTCTTCGAGGTTAGCTGTGAGTGGCGTCGAGGGCCAGCCGGAAGGCTTATGACCTCAGCGAAGTAGCCATTGTACTCCTTGCGAGCCGTTGTCTCTTCCGCATTGTGCGGGCGATCGTGGTGAGCACTTTGGGCCTGGTACATCTGGTACAGAATGTCCATGAATTTCTTGTGGGTAATGAGATCCTCAGGCGTTGATTTCGTGGGTCGGAAGTAAGCCCAGAGTTTCTTCATTCCTTCAACAAACTCAGGGCCACCGGGTCCTTCGGCGAAGTAGGGGCTGATAGGATTAATGACCGTATCCTCATTGGCCAGTTTTCTCCATTCGTGAACACCCACGGCAGTGAGCTGGAGTGATTCTGAGTCTACCGCCCACGTAGGAACTGCAACACTGCGACTATCTTGACCGTAGAGACAGGGAGCCTGAAAAGGTTCCTTTGAGGGCTTATTGGTTGTATGGTTTATAGCCTGAGGTGGCATACTCATGTCGGTGGCAGTGGTCATGGTGATTGTGGTGGACGCAGTGGTGGCGGCGGTGGCAGAGGTGGCAGAGGTGGTGGTGGGCGCAGAGGTGGTGGTAGACGCAGAGGTGGTGGCAGGAGTCAACTTGAAGGGAGTAGAACCCCATGCCCTTTTCTTCCCATAGGGGCCAGATATATTGACGCATAGCTCCCACAAGACCCAAAAGAAGGATTCCAGATCGTGCTGCACTTGGTGCTTCACTGTAGCCTCGGACTTCATAACTCGAGCAAAAAGGAGCGAAGTTGCCATGTAGGGATAGGTACCCTGGAAATACGCTGAGCGAGATCAAGGGCTTGGATCAGGAGATCTCACCGTCACGAAGCCTTCTTTTCCCTGCCTGTTCTCCCCTCCGCCACTCTGCTTGGA